>PVKA01012589.1:7866-57480 GCA_004027165.1 Ctenomys sociabilis | reverse complement strand
TTAATATTTATTAGTGTATATTAATTATCAGAGTACTGGGTTCAGATTAGGGTTTTCCACACTTGCTTATAACATACTTTGAGATATCCACCCACAGTATCTCTCTCTTACTGCCCTTCTTCCCCTCTCCTCACCTCCCACCTAATCCCTTTACTCTTCAGTTTACCTGGAGATGTAGGTAAATGAGATACAGCCTTCTGCAACTTTACCAGATATTTCCAAGTTTCTCTCAAAAGCATACAGCTCTTTACCTTGCTATCAACAACATGTAAGAGTCCTGCCTTTTTGCCAAAACTTTTTCATTTGTACCTTTCTGATGTACATATTTCATACAAAAATGTAAGCTATTAGTACTTGCTCCAAGTACAATTCTTAATTAACTTTAAGTTAATTCATTTCAAGGCCAGGAAGATAGCTCAGCAGCAAAAGTACCTGCCTAACAAGTGAAAGGTGCTGAGTTCACCCCTGGTAAGAAACAAATAAACTTAAATCATTTCAATTATATCACTTTGCTATGTCACAGGAACTAATAACAGGTGTATTTTTTTAACCCATGAGGATATCAAAGTTTGGAAAAGTTAATTTGTATCGTTTCAACCTGAAAATGATCATAAAGTCAAAGGAACATGGAAAAGCCTCTGAAGGTTCTGATACTTGAGGGTGGCACCAAAAGGCAGTGCAGTATCTGGAGAGAGGGAACCAGACAACCCACAGGCCCAGTACTGGCCACACCACTTCCTAGTGGGGGGACTTCTGTCTCCTCAAGTGTAGAATTAGGATGCTATCTAGGGAGGCTTTTCTGAAGCTGACACAAGATGAATGCAAACACAACACCCAGTCCTGTGCCTGGCACCCAGCAGGCACTTGACAGATGCCACCTCCTTCCTTCTGGGAACTTGAAGTGAAGAAGGTAATCTGAGTTGAAAAATATCAGGCACCATGCAAACAATGTGAGTTTTATTTTTTCTGTTCATATTTGTACAATGACTGCCTCCCTCTCTTTATCAGCTGAACACCCTGAGTTTCATGAGAAGAAGCAACAGCCCAATGTCCAGCAGCTGGCAAGAGGCACGGCGGGGTGCCCGTCAGTACCGCCAACTCCCTGGCACTCTCACTTCTGCCCTTTTTCCTCCCCAGCGTTGTCCTTGCAGTCACCTCCCCAAGTCCCTCCTTTACTTGCAGCCATCTGTCAGTAACTAAGCTTGGCAGCAGGTCTGGCCCTCCAGCTGCTTGCGTAGCACTGCTTTGTCTTGTTTATAAAAATACAGCAGCCTTGCCATCGACACTATCATCTGGGGGTCCCGAAGCCCTGTGCTCACCCCTGTGGTGGGCAGCAGACAAAGGGTGGGGTCTCCACCCCATTTTACAGATGGAGACTGAGGCATAGAGGAATGGAGTGGATTTCTCATGTTTTCTCTGATAACACTCTTTCCCAGAAATGAGTATTTGGACGGTGCCCAGTTCATGCTCAGTGCTACCCTTTAGATTTCCAAATAAATGTTTGTTCCTTGGCAGGAGCTTTCTGTGCCTACTCACTGCCTTTCCATGAGAAACTAGTGCAGCATCCGCAGCCCACCACGATTCAGCCTTCGCCAGGTCCTCTGGCCTCAGCCTCCTCCCAATTCAGCTCCACACAGCCAGCCTCCTGCAGCCTGACCCGTGTGGGGAGGCTTTCTCACCGCCACACCTTTGCACTTGTCCTTCCTCTGCCTAGAAGAACCTGTGTCCAATCCCTGGCATTTGCCTGGCTCCCCCCACTTCCCAAATGAGTCCCACCTGACTCATTTCTGCTAGCACTGGTTTCTGCCTATCTTGTGTGATGATGGCTGACTTTCTTCCGGAAAAAAAAAAATTCTAATAGCATTGTTTGTTGGGGGATTTTTGTAAGCAAAAATAACTAAAAACAAAACCACAACAACCCCAAAGTTAAAACAGCAGTAGGTCAAATTGCTGCTGGAGCTCATGGCTGTGCCTGGGGTTCACGCTCTCTCGCTGTGAGGAAGGACCCAGGCACGTGACTGTGCACTTAGCTGTATACATGGCTGAGAAGAATCAGAAACGGAAAGCAGCAGAGAAGAGAAAGCATCAAGAAGTTTTCATCGAGCAATCCCAAAGAACTCTGCTCTTTTCCTTTTCTCTGCCTCTGTTGTTCCAATTCCATCTGAACTCAGGATGATCTCAAATCGCTCTTTCCTCTTTTTCAGCTTCTCCTCATCTTCAGACTTTCTAGAGACTGGAGAGACATTCAAACCAAATCTTTGTCCACTTTCCTTTAGCTTATCCAGGTTACCTGTAGGCTTGGCCTCAGATGACCGACCTTGCGCTGGAGCTGAGGAAATGCAAACCTGGCTTCCCAAGCAGCTTTCCTGCTTTCCAAGTTCCCAGGTACACTGAATCATTCAGCCCTCTTTTGCATTCTCTTAGTCTGCGGTATCTCAGATGCAATTTTTACCACTCTTTTCTCTGATGCCACATCAACAGTTTTTTTCCGGAGGTTCTCCCTCTTTGACAGACAGTTCTGTGGGTTTTGCTTCTCCTTTCTGTTTCATCCCCCAGTACATCTTCCTCATTTGCCTCCTCTTCAGCATGCTCTTCAAGACGTGCCTGGAGCCTCTTGATGAGATCTTATTTTATCCCTTGGGTCTCTAAACCATGCTCAAGACATTCTTGCTTCAGTTCAGCAAGCTTCAGTTTAGGAAGCTCCACCGTCTCCATCGCTGTCTTGTTGTCCTAAGAACATAATGTATTAACAGACTGGCTTTGTGTCACTTTCCACACTTTCCATGTCTGGAGAATGGGGTTATCTTCTTCATTATGTGGAGCTTTTGGGAGGAAAAAAAAAGCTATGTTGATTCTGGTTTGCCAAAACCAAGGTCACAACACAGTCAGTGGACACCAGAGGAGGGCTTTGATCCTGGATCTGGCCAACGCCCCAGCATGCACAAGCTCCCTGTTCCACTCGGAGAGAGGAGTGAGTATTAGAAGGTTTTGCACATGGAAGCATTCAGGCATTTTGCATCTAGAAAGACAGAGTTTTAGCCACTCCATGATGATTAATGCACATCTTATATATACGGTGCACATAGGATATTAGTCCTGTTCTAACATAGTGAGATGGCTTACCCAAAGTCACATGACACATTCATAACAGTGACTCTGGAATCTGTCTCCCCAAACCAGTTCCTTCTCTTTCCCTGCCTCCGTTCCTCTCTCTTGAGATACACAATGCACCATTTACTGAAGCAACATAGTAGAGGCATTATTACTCCACACTAGGTCTCAGCCCCCCGGGGACAACCTTAGACCAAGCCCTGCAGCTGGAGCTGCCCTTCCTCCCTGCTCAGCTCGCTGTCCAGACCGTCCCACTCCAGCCACAGAAGGCAGGTCTGAAGGGAAACATAGTGGCTGAAGTCAGCCTGGTTCTCTTAGCTCATCCCATTCACTGGCTCAGTGACCTTCAGCAAGAACAGCGTGCAAGGCCTGTTGGTTCCCATCTGGCTGGGACCACAGTGCTCATGGCACACTGCTGATACACCTGCTGCTGGGAGCACAATGAAGTCATATTGTTGCAGAGCTCTGAAAAGCGGTGGCAGGAAGGGTGCCAGCTGGATTCCTTAAGATTCTGCTTGGGGTGGGATGGCTGCCTGTGAGTCATTCCTCTGAACCCACACTCGGTCCCATGTGGGGCCAAACCATCCTTCTCCAGCCATGCTGTGAGAGATCAAGGGATTTTTCCACGTTGGCCTCTTCTGGCAGTCTGTGTGAGCTCCTGGTCTCTGAGCCAGTCTGTCTGGTATTAGGTCACAGGGCCTTCACTTCTTCCAAGTGTCCTTGGAAATGTCATGGAACCTTTCTGTGCCTCAGATCCTTTATCTCTAAAGGGAAATAATAGAAATCTTGTCTCACTTGACTGTTGTTAGAATAAAGAAGTTGATGTCCAAAAAACCATTTTGGACAAGGTCGGAAATATGGTAAGCGCTAAACATCAGGTGCAGGAAGCGGTGGCACCAAAAGAGCTCCTGCCAGGTGCCAGATCCTCGGTGGGGAACTTCACTGTGTGTTTAATTCTCATTCAATTGAACTCAAATTCAGGCATGTGAGTTCTGGGCCACAGCCCGGAGGAAGAGCCAACCCGGGGAACAGCCAGCTCTGTCTCCACTCGCAGTGTGGATCCTCCTGAGCTAGAGGCCTGTCTTGCAAGTTAGAAGTTTGGCTAGAAACTGTCCCAGCCTGGGTCTCTGACTCTTGGCCAAGGGAATACGCCTCCTCGAAACTTCCTGGAGTTGTTGAGATGACAACTCTTAATGAAAATGTTCATCTGCAGAGCATTTTGACCTTTTCCCACCCCCATCATTGAATCAATGGGGCCGCTAATGGAATGCTGCCATGGAAAGTGGATGCCACACTCTGGAGAAGCAAGGCAGTGAGCGCAGCCAAGAATGTAGAGCTGGAGAAACCTGAGTCTGGGCCCTGAACTTCTGTCTGGCGCTGGGAGACCTTGCACCAGTCTGACTCTCGGAGCCTCTGTTTCCTCGCCTGCAACATAGAGCAGCAGTATCTTGCTCAAAGAGCTGCCACAGAGGTTCTGTGAGTCAGCGTCGGAAGCGGCACTTAGGCAAGTGCAAGTCCCAAGCAGTGCCCCCTCCCCTTCCCGCCTCTGCTCTTCTGAAGCCCAGGGATGGTGAACCTTTTAGAGCTCCCAGGGATACAAGCAACCTCCACTGGCATGAGTATAATGGGCTTGCCACCACTCTTAACCTTACTCTTCAAAAATGTCATGGGAGTCACAGAAGATTGCCTTGAAGGTTGGTGGTGGAGTGGGAACAACATCCTGGCCACATTCCTACTAGCAGGAGCCATACTGCTTCCTCCGATCTGTCCACTGGGGCTTAGACTGCATGTGCAGATACAGCTGGCCTTCTCTCAGGAACTCACTTCTCAGAGCTACCATGTGGGGTAAGAGGAGGAGGGAAGAGCACACCCATGAATGCGCGCTGCACTCTCCCACCTCCCTCTCATGAGCACACACATACTCTCCCAACCACTGGTGCCAACAGCTACCAGGACCCAGGAAACATTAACATTCTCTGCTAGGGAAGTGGTATCCTTTGTCCCTCCCTACCGCTTAATTTCCCTCCAGAACATTTTTATCCTTGTCTCTTCTTGCTCTTTTGTCTCTGTTCCTAAACACTCCTCACACTGTGGGCACAAGACTAGGTCTACTAAGGAAGATGAAGGGCCTTTCATTACCGTGTTCTTCTGTGCTGTGGACCGAGCTTAGAGTGAAGGGTGCGAGCTTTTATTTTGTAAACCTCCGATTCTGCAGGCCCCGTAATTTCATACTTAGAGGTTGGTTAAGGACAGTGGCAGCTTAGTGCCAGCCATGGAGGGCCTGGAGGGCCTGCTGTCCTACAGTTCACACACTGAGACTCGCAGACCTCAGCTGTCTCACCTTAAGCTTGTGCCTTCCCCTTCTAGAGAGCTGCCTCTGCCCAAAGAACTCCATCAGTGAGCCTTACCTCAGTGGGCCTCCAGAGACCCTAGAGGAAAAATCATGTAGGCATATCCACATCATTCTGCAGAACACATGCAAATGGTTGCATCTTATTTTAATGGAAGGAGTCCTGTTTTGCCACTGGCAGAACTGGGTCTGAATCCCATCTAAGCCACCGTGAGACATTCAAGTAGTGATGTCACAGCCTCAACTCTGTCTCTGCCTATGAAATGTATCTGATACCACTGCAAGTCAATCCGGCCAATGAATGTACACTCTGGCGGCTCCATACTTCTTTGTTCATTGCACACGTATCTTTTGAGCACTATCCCCATCCCAGGCACAGAGTAAGACCCTGAGAATATGGTAGTAAACACAGCTGAACTGTCTCCACTCTCCTGGAACTCATGACCTGCCGGAGGGAAGACAGACATTGGCAGCAGAGGCAGTCCTCAACCCCCAAAATGCAGGAAATGTAACTTTCCTTATTTTTCTGAACTTTTCACTTTGAGTCCATTCTGCCCAGCAGGCATTTTTTCCAAAAGGTTGTATGATGTTAGCAAAGAATTCAGATGGTCTTGGGCATAGTACTATACTACTTCTTCATCCACTGCTTCTTTTTAAAAAAAATTTATTTATTTGTGGTACCAGGGATCAAACTCAGGACCTTACGCTTGCCAGGAAGCCACTTGCACTGACCCCCGGCCTCACCCACTGCTTCTTCATGATTCTCTGGGTGCTGTTACTCCACAGCTCCTGCAGAAACCCTGGCTGCAGGGCCAGACACTTGCCAGTCCTGCTTGCTGTACCTGTTCCCCATCTTCACATCGTCCCTGCGTTCAAGACTTTTGTCCCACCCTCTGTTTATGCCCTTCGGGCACCTTTCCTCACTGCAGATAGAAGATGCCCTAACCCTGTCTTTCCCTGGCTTCAGTCCTTGCAATGGTTTCCCAGTCCAAATGTTTTCAGCTCAATGAGCAAGACCTTGTTCACTTCTCCCGGTGGTCTCTCATATGCCTCTCTTTGCCACACTCACAGGCAAACCAAGCAAGAGCAACGATGAGAACAGCACCTGTACGCACCAACTATGCCAGACACTTGTCTGTATCAATTCATTTAAATCCTCACAATGACCCACAAATTATCCTCCTTTGTAATTGATTAAGGGCACTGGGGAACCAAGAGGGTGAGATCACACGGACGACCCAGAAAGTCTAATTAGAGTCTGTCTTTTAACTCTGAAGCTAGGCCTCTGGATTTGAAATGATCCATGAACAAAGAGACCATCTTTTTGTTCCCCTCCAAGGTATTAGAAACCCCCTATCCGGAGCACTCCCTGGCAGCCTTTCAGCTGGCTCCTTTTGATCATCCTTCAAGTCCATTCTCTAGGATCCCTTCTTAATCCCAAGGCTGGGTCAGGGCCCCTTCTGGGGTTCCATGGCTCTGTGCTCTTCCTCTCAGGACCTTGGCTGGTCAGAGGGAAGGGGCTTCCTTGTGATGTTCCCTCTGTATCAGGAACTTCTTACGCATTTTTTGGATGTTCAGCATTTGCTGTGCTAGGGAGTACTTGCAGAATGAGTGATTATCAGTTTCACTAACCTCACCCTTGGCAAAGGTTGAATG
The DNA here is from genome assembly GCA_004027165.1 of Ctenomys sociabilis. Lineage (NCBI taxonomy): Eukaryota > Metazoa > Chordata > Mammalia > Rodentia > Ctenomyidae > Ctenomys > Ctenomys sociabilis. Next base: position 50,363 of record PVKA01012589.1, on the reverse strand, counting down.
AATTCCTGAGATTGATTCACCCTAGGCATATATTAACTACCTGCTGTGGGTACAGCCCTGAACTCAGCACCCTAGGTGAAATGAAAACAATGAATATAAGGTTCGGCTGTGGTTGGCCTGACAAAATCTATCCTGGCCAGCTGGAGGCTGGCACCAGGCAGAGGATACACCACTCAATTCTTTTTTTTTTTAGGGAAGTGTCTACAGGGTGTTCAGAGTCTCACTACTAGATCAGACTTGTAGTGATCCACCGCTTTACAACCTCCCAAGAGCTGGGATAACAGGCATGCACCACCATGCCCAGTCTCCTACCATTCAATTTTAATTTACAATCTTCCACCACTATTTCTTCTGGTCCCATCTCCCTGGCTTCCATCCTTCCCTGGTCTTGGTTTCTTCCATCTTCCTGATAATCTTCTCAAAGCAAAGGACCCAGCAAGTGGTGTACAGATGAAATAGACTGATCCCAAGAGAGATGGCGACGACCAGAGGGTGGGCTGTCCTCACAGAGGAGGTTTCTTGTAGTTCGGGGGACAGGAATAAAACAGATGGGATGTTGAAGGTCAGTGATGAGTGTGACCTTGGGAATTCTGTAACTCTTTTCCTAGTTTTATTTTAATTTATTTTGCTTTCTTTTTAATTTTTAGCATATATCTTCAGTACATGATGATTGCATTTATCCTCTAGAAATGGTATATGTACTTGTTATATTTTAATCTCTTTTATGACCCTGCTATGGCTTGTGTCTTGATGTCTTCCCAAAGCCTCATGTGGTTACAGGTGGGACTTGGCAGAGGTGGCTGGATTAAGTGTGTGATGCTGTAATTAAGGAGGTGTCATTCTACTTTAGTCCACTGATTGGTTTTGCATAATTCTAGGCATGGATAATAAGAAGGCCCTGGGCCAGGGAGATCACTCGGTGGTGCAAGTGCCTCCCTGGCAAATGCGAGGACCCGCGTGATTCAATCCCCAGTACTGCATGCCATGCAAGCCCCGTGCTGTGCTGGCCGCTAAAACTGGACATGGTGCTGCACCCCTGTAATCCCAGCACTGGGGAGGTTGAGAAGGGAGGCTGAGACAAGTCTGAGCTGTGTAATGAAACCCTGTACCAAATGAGTAAATAAACAATTTTTAAACATTAATAGGAAGGCCCCGAATAAGAGTGCTGCCTGCCCTCAGGACATATAGTCTGGATATAATGGACAGGAATATAACATAAGGGACAGGAAGAAAGCTGCTGCTGTGCTTTGCTGCTTGCTACCTCACTAGTGGTGCCTTCTGCCTGCCCTGCTCCTCCATGGACTGTTTCCCCTGTGGTGCCCCTCTGCCATGCTACCCTGCCTTGGAGCCAGGCAACTATGGGCCAAAACCTCCACAAAGTACAAGCCAAGTAAGCCTTTCCTCCTTTCATGTTGGATGGTGGGCATTCTGTCTGTGATGGGAAATGTAACTAAAAGAGAGTGCTTCTCCTTTTCTTCCTTCCTTCCATCTCTGTATCCCCTTCCCATTTTCAAAAGATCTATCCCTTTTTTTCTACCATCTGTCTTTTTATTTTGTTCTTTAAATTATGTATGCTTTGGGTTTCTCATATAAGAGAGACAACATGATACATAAGATGTGAAATAATTTATTTCATGTGAATTTATAGTCTCAAGGTGCATCGGTTTTCCTACAAATGACTCAAATTCAACCTTTGGTATAGCAGAGCACTGCTTCATTGTAAATAAATATATTTTCTTTATCATTGTATCACAAAACTCTTTCTGGAAGATACCTAGAAAGAGGATAGATGGGTTAAATGAAATTGCTACTTTTGGATAGTTGAAGAGTCTCCATACTGATTTTCATAGTAGCTTTACTAGCTTACATTCCCACCAACTATGTAGAAGGTTTCCTTACTACAGCTTCACCAACATTTGTTGTTATTGATTTCTTGGTCAAAGTCATATTTTGTTGAGTAAGATGGAATCTCAAGGTTGTTTTAATTTGCATTTCTCTAATGGTCAGAGTGGTTGAATATTTTCTATTTCTTTCTTTCTTTTTTTTTTTTTTGTATTTTTAGGGAAGGGTCTACAGGGTGTTCAAGGTGTCACTACTAGATCAGACTCATAGTGATCTGCCTGTTTACAGCCTCCTAAGTGCTGGGATTACAGGCACACCACCAAGCCCAGTCTCAATCGCTGTCTCAGCGCACTCCAGGGCCAGGGCCCGGGGATCAAACCCCAGCCCCTGTGCCTGCTTGCAGGTGCTTTAATCCACTGAACTATTTGGCCAGCCTTTTCTTGTGTATTTATTTATTAGCCATTTGTACTTTTTTCTAAAATGTGACTTCATTTCAGTTGTCCACTTTTTGATTGGGTCCTTCATTGGGGGCAGGTCTTTATATATTCTAGACAGTAGTCCTTTGCCTAAAGAGTAGCTGGAAAAAGATAATCCATTTCTGTCAACTATTTCTGTGCTCTATGGGTTATTGTCTTTGCTGTGCAGGAGCTTTTTTTAATTTGATGCAATCCCATTGGTTATTTCTTGACCTTATTTCTTGTGCGGTCGGTGTTCTGTTCTGAAAGTGCATTCCTCTGTCTTAACAAGCTTTATCTATTTAATCTTCCAGAAGATTAAGTGTTTATGTTTTAATGTTTATGTCTTTGAGTTTAGTGTGAGAGATGTCTGTCTAGACTCAGTCTTCTACACGTGGATAGCCAGTTTTTCCTCCACCATTTGTTAAAGAGGCTGTCTGTCATCTAGTGTATGTTCTCAGAGCTTTTGTCATATCTGGAATTGTGATCTCATTTTGCTCTTGCTGCCCCAGAATTGTCTTTGCAATTCTGTTCCTCTTTCAGATTCTATGTGAATTTTAAGATTGTTTTCTCTAGCTCTATGAGGAATGTTGTTGGTATTTTTATTGGAAATTGCATTAAATCTATATATCAATTTAGAAGTATGGTCATTTTGACATTTGACATTATTCCTATCCAGGAACAGAGAATATCTCTTTATTTTCTGCCATTCTCTTTGATCTCCTATTTCAGAGCACTATACTTTTCATTACAAAGGTCTTTCATTTCCCTTACTTGATTAATTTTTGAGTATTTAATGTTTCTTGATGGTACTGAGAGCGGGATTAATTTCCTAATGTCTTTCTCAGTGGGCTTATCATTAGTATACAGGAGTGCTATTGATTTTTGAGTGCTGATTTTGTATCCTCCTACATTATTGAATTTGGTTATATGTTCTTGGCATGTTTCATAGAAATGTTTGGGTTTTCTATATAAAGGATCATGTTATCTATGAATGAGGATAGCATGACTTCTTCCTTTCCTATACATAATCCTTATATTTCTTTCCCTTGCCCGGTTGCTCTGGTTAAAATTTTGAGTATTGTATGGAAGAGGAATGGAGATAGCAGAGTTGGCAGTACATTTGTCACAATGGCTTTTTATCAAATAGAGATCAGTTCTCAAAAAAATGTTTTATCTCAAAAGAAAAAATGTTTTCTTTGAGATCATGATTTTTGTCCTCACTTCTACATATATGATATGTTATTGATTTTTGTATGTTGAGACATCTTTACACCCCTAGGATAAAGCCTACTTGGTCATGATGTATGATTTTTTAAATTGATTTTTTGCATTCTGTTTGCTACTATCTTGTTGATGATCCTTGAATGTGTGTTTAATGAAGAGGCTGGCCTGTAGTTTTCTTTCTCGTAACGCCTTATCTGATTTTGGGATCAAGGTAATGTTAGTTTCTAGGAGTGAGTTGGGTAATACTCCTTTCCTTTCAATTTCATTATAGAGTTTGATATCAGTTCTTATGTTTAATAGCAACTTTTTTGCTAAACTGATCATTCACACATTGTATCATTTTATTTCATTCAGTTTGCTTTTAATTAGTGTCTTCTAGAGCTCACTGTTGGTTTTGATTAAGTCCATTATCTATTTAACTATATCATCCTTGAGCCCACCAGGCAACTTATTGGTGTTCATTTTTCTTTTTGGCTTTATTTTTGTCTCCTCTTTATCATTTTGTATAATTCAGCTATTTTCCTTTCAATTTATTTTCCATCCATCACCAATGGACCCACTTTGAGGAAGTCAGAAGTTTTTAATAGGCATTTTTTGCTTGCTTTCTCATATTTCTATTGTTTCTCATTCTCTTTCTCTCTCCCCCCCCGTCTGTGTGCGCATGTGTGTGTGTGTGTGTGTGTGTGTGTGTGTGTGTGTGTGTGTATGCTTATGTACATGCACTGAGGATTTTAGGTTGATTATAGAGTAAAGATTTTGTTGCTGGTATGCAGAACTCTTTTGTTAGTGTCTCCTTTCCATTGACATGCTCCAGGCATGGCTAACTATAAGCCTTTTACTCTATCATAGGATCCAGAAAACTCTGTTAACATGGAGAGGAGAGGCCTAGCACCCAGTTCTCTGGAAATGAACCTCAATATGGTTGAGGATATAAAGATAGACCAGATTTAGAAATACAGTAAAAACTAATTAATAGTAAAACTCTGCTGCCCTGGCAATAGCAATAAAATCAGCAATAATAACAGATTCAAAGACAAAGTAGATACTTACATACCTTAAGAACCAATAAAAGATACCAATACCACCCTTAACAATAGAAATTTGTAATTATTATATGGGCACAAAGATGAATCATATACTGACTAGTAGTAAATAACTAAGAAATCAATGATTATACCATCATTAACAATAAAAAAAATTCAATGATAAATACACAGGATCAACTAAGTATCTAAAGATTAATAAAACTTAATATGAGTAAGACTGGTGGGGATGAGACATGGGAGAAGGAAATTAGTAAAATATGAAAATTAAAGAACAGGAGGGCTGGAGAGATAGCTTTGGGTCTAAGTGCCTGCCTGGCAAGTGCAAGGACCCGGGTTCAATTGCCAGTATCATATGCCATGCTGGCCTCGGAACCCTGGGGGCACTGTGCGGGCCCCCAAAACCAGGCATGGTAGTGCACGCCTGTAATCCTAGCACTGAAGAGGCTGAGACAAGAGGATCACTATGAGTCCAAGCTGCATAGTAAGACCCTGTCCCAAATAAATACATTAATTAATTAATTTAAAAAGTAAAAATAAAGAAAAGGAAAATGAAAAGGGAGAGAGAAAAACTGACACAAAGCACTGCATTAAGGAGTAACAGAAAAAAATAGAACTAGATAAAAGTAACAGACAGAAACAATCAATAAAAAGAAGGCAAAAGAAAATAAAGGAAAGAACAAAAAAGAAACAAAAGCCTCTCCACCAAAAAAATTAAGAAAAATAAATATGAGTCTAAAACACTTTTTCCGTGTTTTTGAATGCCTGGTTCTTTCTGGGTTCTGCAGTATTGGAACCACCAGATACAGGCAAGGAATAGTGTGTGATTCGTAAGACTATTTTGTTACCGCTTTCACATTTTTTGTGTATGTACACTGTCCTGCCCCTCCTGCTGGAAATGGTTGACCAATGGTGTCCAACAAAGGACTGTACTGCCTGCAAGTACTTTCAGTTTCCATGCCTGTCTGTGTCCCCTAAGTCATGGCTTTCTTCACCTCGCTGTATGGGAAGTACATTTGTGAGGTCCAACACCATCACTGTGGCCCCTCTGTCTGTCCACCCTAGACTGTGGCAACTGTCCAAGCTGAGTCATAATCCTGATCACATTGGCATATAGAGAAAGCAAACATACCACTGACCTCTATGTTGTTTATGAAAAAAAGAAGGGCCATGCTATCCACTAGACTTGATGCCAGAAGCTCAGTCCTTCTGAAAGGCACACACAGCCATCCTGGTTTCCCATTACAGACAGCAAGCATCCTGAGTCCTTCCCAGCTTAAGGATCTTAAGCTTCTATGCCTAGCCTATGCCCTCTTTTCAGCTAACTTTTGGCCATCTCCCACCCCAGTCACTTTGCTAGAGTGACCCAAGAAATATTGAGGTGTAGTTATTCTGGAGCTCAGTCCTGCTTAAACCCTTCCACAGATGGCTCCTGAACAACAATCTCAAATATAGCAGGTGCTGCAATGGATTTCTTCTCCAGTTTTAACTTGTCATGCAGAAGGCATTACTTTCAAACTTAAGCCCCATGTTATTTATAATGACTATAATCACGGGCCTATTGGAGAGCTAGTATAGTTGGCCTGAACTGTTCTTTCTCCCTCTAGCTGCAAAGTGTCTCTGGGTTTACCTTCTGTTGATGGTGACAGGTCTCCTCCCCTTGGTATTAGGGATAACTTTCCAGGCTATTTTGTATTTTTGGCTGTGCTCTGTTTCTCAAGGTTCACTGCAGTTTCTAGTTTTCCTATTAGTGGACTGATGATTCCCAGAGATTTACTTCTTTTTTGTTTCTTCACCAACTTGTGGCTTTTAGGTATCTTGATTCAAGGTCCCAAAAAAAGCTATATTATGCTACCAGTCTTCATTCTGCCATTCTTTCTTCTAATTTTAAAGAGACTATGAACAGAGGCTTTCTGCACCTACTGAGCAAGTGAACTCAAACTGAGACTCAGGTTTTCTGGGTTTGTTGACTTCTCCAATGTCCCTATCCCCAAGTCGTATAGTTAGCAAACCTCAGAGGTCAGGCCTTCAAGCCTTCTACTTCCAAGGCTACTGATGCTTTTACTGCCCCGTTGCCTTCCAACCTTTGTTCGAAGAGAAGTGCATCATGGTGTTTAGGTAGTGTGTCTGGGAGGCAATGTGTAGGAGCTCTGTCCCAGTCATACAGCAGTCTCTGGTTAGTACCATTGTCCTTCTGTCGAGATGATAAACTCGTCAGATAGGGCTTCCAAGCAAATTCCCCCCCAGCTAATAAATAGTTAAGGTTCAAATACAAGCCCCTAAGTGTTTATCATCCTAAGATCCCTCTGCTTTCCTGTCGCATGCAACGCTTTTGACTCATAGCCAGGAATAACATTTCCTCCCCCCCTTACTTCATATTCTTCTCTACCTAGCATCTCCTTTACCACCAAAAAGGAAAAGAAAAGAAAGAAACAAAGAAAAAAATCAAGATGTTCTCCAAAGTCCTGATCATTGGGAATGATTCTTGTTGAATTGTGTCTGGCCTCAAGATGAAAGTGGGGCTCTAAAACCTCCCCTCTCCTTGTCCCACATCCACCTGGGAGAGGACGATCTGGACAACTGCAGCCTCTAGTCTGGCATTGTTTCTTCATTCTTTTATTAGCTGCCTAATTGGCAGCCCAATTAATCTGCTCCTCTGTGTAGGAGGATGGATCACAATGTATTATTCTGCTTCCAGAAGCCATTCTCTGAGGCAGCATGGCCAGGCCTTAAGCATAGGCTGACTCTTTGATGGAGGGCCACCTCCCCAGGAGCTGGGGTCAATTAGTGGACATAAGCAATTATCAGACCCTAACAAGGGCTCCTGGCATCATTACCCTGCCTGTTTATGGCACACTGCAACTTTAATATGAGGACCAACAAATAAATTAGGGCATCTGGTCCACCACAGCATCAGCTGAGAAGTAAATGATGTCCAACTGGGTCTCAGCTGCTGATGGATTCTCAAGCCTGGCATAATAAAAAGCTGGAGATGTCCCTCAATGGTCACAGCAGTTTTGTAATATGATGGAGAGTGATTTATCATTCTAAGAGTTAAATGCTGGCCCCTGGGCCCATGCATTGTTCTTAGTTACACTGCTGCCTTCTGCCTGTCTATCAGGCCTCCCTGTCAAGACCCAGTTCAAGGGTTTTCCTCTCTAAGCCTTTCCTGAACTATCTTGAAGGAATCAGAACCTCTGCATTTTGGGAGGGCTTTCTAGTATTAGGCTAATTTCATGAATTTCCAGGGCACCATGTGGTTCTTTTTTACATATCTCCAAGGAAGAAGTGGAAACAAGAAGAGGAAAGAAACAACAACGATGGTGATTTTCTCACCCCTTCTCCGATAGACATGTGCAGGCCATCACCAGAAGAATACCAAGGGGGAGTGATAGGGCATATTTTCACTTTAGGAAAAACCCTTTGGCATTGTTAAGAGCACATTCCAGAAATTGTAAAGCTGTCATCCAGGTCCTCCAAAGCATACCTTAAATGCCAAATTTTTTTAGAAGCCACCCCTGTTATCTCTGAAAGAAAACACTCTCTTCCTCCTATCTGTTCCTAGTCTTTGTGTTGTCTTTAGCTATGTATCTTTGGAAATAGATACATATTAATAAAATTCATTTGGGAACACCTAGTCCATAGACACATAACCACAATAGCTAGTAACAACACAGGCAAAAATCACCTATTGAAAGTTCGCCATTTCCCAAGCTGAGAAAAGTGTGTTCCTTGTTTTCTTGAAACACTTCAAGATTAATCCAGATGTTTTTCCTTCCCTAGGAATCATTGACTTCCTTGTAAGCCACCACCCTATTGCCTGTATCCTGCGAGAGCACCTGGTCTTCAAGATTGCACCAATGCTCAACCCTGATGGGGTCTACCTGGGCAATTACAGGTGAGAAACTGAAGAGAATGCTGGTATGGAAGTCTGAAACAAATATGGGAAAAATTTCGAGAAAGAATTTTCAGATTATTCATGAGTTAATTAAAGGTAGCTGTACTCTACCTCCTAAGAATATGCTAATGGGAACTGGTTATTTAATGCACAGCCACCTGTGCTTACTTGCTGAAGTTTCTTGGATCTTTCTGGGCCAGGAATCAGGGCAACTCGTGTAAGTTTTAATACCTACTTTCTATGTAAATTTGAGGAAATCACTCTTCTTCTTGGATGCTCAGTTTCTCTTGCATCATGAAGACAACAACTATCTGGAAGGACGATTGGGAACATCTAAAGAAATGATGATAGTAATGTGTTTTGCAGAATCACATGGTCTTCAAGATTGTTAGCAGTTAGAATGACCACTGATTTCCTGCTGTGCTCCTCCTTGTAGATTATTAATGATGGAGCGTGGAACTCAGATCACATGAACAACAGCTCCCCTTGGTGTGGGCCAAGTACTCATATCTTAAATGTTCTTTCTCCTATATTTTCACCATCACTTATAACTTAAAATCCCACTGCCCAGGTGATCCTCTGCCAAAGAAACATTGAATCCTTTGAGGTATATAGTGCCATATATCATTATTTCACCCTTGAGGCCATTGACTTGCCCGAAGTCCCATAGTAAATCATCAACTAACTCCACCACCAAAATATTACATAGAAATAGAGCTGATTAATCCCACAACTTTCAGGATAACATCCAAACTGCCCAGAGTTATGTGAAAAGCTTTGTATGACCCAGCAACTATAGATGTACTATTCTACCTTCTGTCTCTGTGTCTCCTCCAAAGACTGCCACCCTCTACAGTGTCCCGAGTGCTGGCACCTATTCGCTTACCTTTACAAAACAGCCCCTCTCCCCAGAACCTTTACATCCCTCCTTCCTGCTCCCTTGAAACTCAGCTTATGTCCTATCTCATTGCTGAAATCCCAAGCAGAATGGGCTGCTCCTTTCTCTGATTCCCTACAGGCTGGATTATTGAACAAGTCATCCCATTATGATGTAATTCAAGGTACTAGAGGGATGAGGCCAAACCTTAATGGTCTCAATACCCCTACTGTCTAATAACAGGGATCAACATATAATAGATGCTTCGATGATTACAAGTGAGTCAAAATGATGGCTTTACTGATGAAGATACGGAGGCCTAGAGATGTGATGGGAATTGCCCCAGGTCCTCGGATGAACTTGTGCCAGAACCAAATTTTGTGATGCCCAGCCAGTCCCATTTTACAAAGTGTTGGATTACTGATTTCCAAATGTGCAAATTAGGTCTACAGGGACTATCTAGTACCCCTGGGTATGAATTAGAGAGAACCCATGGGATGCATGAAGCCTTCATTAAAGACAATTTTGCTTCCTCTCTTAATTGGGTAAAGTGATGGTTCGTTAGCATTTGCAAGTTTATGGCTTGTTTTAGACCTGAGAGCAAAGCCTTTCCACCTTCCCTAAATGGAAGACACTGTTAGTGATAGGGAGGTAGAAAGATCATTTGATTTGATTTATGGTAACATTTCTGTTTAATTATGAGAGAGACAATGGTCAGGGAGACGTCAATACTATCACTCTACACACTTATTTATGTTATCATCTGCTGTCCAGAGAAGAGCTTGATGCAAATGGGTCTATAACCTTGCACAAACTGCCTTCTCTCTTTGGGCTTCAGGTGACCAATGGGATGGCCACTGGGGAGCAGATGCTTTCTACATGTCTTTTAACTCCAGATTTTGTGATTTGGGGGCTTGAGGATAAAGAATGCTGATCCTCAGAAAGGCTTTCATTATGCAGTTTCCTACCCCTAGCACTTTCCTAGGGAGAATGTATGATTCTTTCTCATTATGAGAATTGGAGAAAATCTCTAACTGTAGGCATTAAATTTTGTTGCTAAAACAGCTCTGAGGAGCAACAAAAAGCCTATCAATCATGAGAATTCGCTACTCCAGCTTTAGAGAATGTGAAAAATAATAATAAAGACTCAGAATTCAGAGCTTCAAGGTGCCCTAGAGGTCCTGCACACCAGCTCTTCTTAAAACCTTGCTATTCTGCACAGCAGTATTTCCAAGTTTCCAGGGTTTGGTGAGACTTCACTAAGCCATTATATGGGGGGAAAGAATTCAGAGCTCAAATAAGTTTGGCAAATTCCAAGTTAAGTGAAGTGTCTTGCTTACTTTTCTCTCATTGCTGAGACAAAATACCCAGCATCCAAAGTTAAGGAGGAAATGCTACTTTAGCTCATAGTTTGTGGAAGTTTCCCCCATACTCGGCTGGCTCCAAGGCAGAATGGTGTAGCTGAGGGGCCAATTGTTCATGGTATGGGAAGACCGCAAACACAACAAGAGCAAACAGGGAGAAACAACCCTCTTCTGCTCTGCTACATTATATGCAGGCCATTCACCATAAGGAAGGTGAAGCACTCACACTGCCATTCCAGAAGTAGACAATAAAACAATGGCAAACTCTAGATGTCGCTGCCTCCAAAAGGCCTACCTCTCATGACCACATGAGGCTTTGCGGGACATCCAGCCATGAAACATAACATGAAGTTATTTTTTTTTTTTACTATAAGACTTCTCAGAGTTTTGCAAATGCTGGCAAACACAAGGAACCCCAAGAGGGGAACATAATACTTAGTATTTCTCAAAGGTAAGAAGTGCTTTGGCCCATGCAACCCACCCTCCATATTAGAGTTATAAAGCACATTGCAGGAAATGGCACTTCAGGAATTCTGCTGTCAGCCTATCCAGCACTTGTACATGTTTCATTTAACCTTCAGGACTACTGTGAAAGAGGGATTTTGCTAGGGTTCTCTGCTTATAAACAATAAACACCTATTTAGACCATCCTGGCTATAGGAGGGAAGTTTCTGGGAATTAAAAAAAAAGGGAAGGAAAGAGGGTGAGAAAGGGAAAGGGAAAAGAAAAGGAATGACATTTCTTACAGTTTTAGGGCACCAAACAAAGCCAGGCCTCATGGGAACAGACCAAGTCACTGGGTACTGGTCAGTGGTCAGCGGCCACATTTCTGCCTCTTGGTCACACCCTGCAGCTTTCATTATCCATCAACTCCCTCCTGGTGCACAGTTCCCCCACAGAAGTTAAGGAGTCCACCTTAGGCCTGTGCCCTGTGAGAAGTGGGCACGGATCTAGATCTGCCTGAGCAAGCCCCTATTCGTCCCTGCTCTCCTACCCTCCTCCTGCAGGTCCTAGTTTCTAAATGAATACATGGCTATGCTATGGCCCGAAGTTACAATCCCCAGACAGCAGGAACAGTCCCCAGTGCAGTCAGCATCCAGCCCTTTATCCTCACTTACATGGCTTCCCGACTAATAACGTCAGTTATATGCTAATATGGAGTGAATAATACTATGATTTAACAAGATGAGCCGATGTCATGACTCACCAGACTGTGGACTCAGACTAACAGACTCAGGCACACTTTGGTACTGTATAGGGCTTATACTGTTAAAGGCCCTTCAAGGCCACTTTTGATCATATTAACAGCTATTTGAGAAGAGAAAGCAAGTTTATTATATCCATTTGAACAAAGGAGAAACTGAGGCTGAAAAAGTGACATGCCATATTTAAGGCCATGGGTTACCTCCAGGGACTCCACCCCGCCACACCCTGCCTTTTCTGCAGGTAGAATCAGAGTGCTAGAAGTCCTGTCTGTGCACATGCCTGAGCCTTCTTGTTTGTCCTTGGATAAGAAACATTTCTTTCCAAGCCTTAGTGTCCCTTCTTCCCTCTTGGAAGAATACAATGTGATGAAAACTCTGGGGAGAGGCTTTCCCAAGAACAGAATGGCCACAACATGAGTGAGCTTTGAAGGTACTGTGATAAGTGAACAAAGCCAGCCACAAAAAGACAAATATTATAGATTCGACTTATGTGAAGCACTTAAATAAGTCACGTTCACTTAACTAGCAAGTGGGACAGAAAGGCAGGGCACCAGAGATTGCAAAAGGGAGAGAACAATAGGGAGTTATTCTTTAACAAGTTTGAGGTCAGTAGGTATACTTTTGGAGCTGTGTGTAATGTGGTGATTGTGGTGCCATATTATGGTCTATTTAATACTACTGAATCATATACTTAAAAACGGTTAAGATGATTAATATTGTATGATGTTGTATTTTATCACATTTGAAAAGAAAAAAAGGGCCAGCCAAATAGCTCAGCAGATTAAAGTACCTGCAAGCAGATACAGGGGCTCAGGGTTCGATCCCCAGGCCTGCAGTGCTGGCCCCACCCCCAGGCACGCTGAGACAGCAATTGAGACTGGATGTGTTGGTGCACCCCTATAATCCAAGCTCTTGGGAGGCTGTAAGCAGATGGATCACTATGAATATGATCTAGTAGTGAGACCCTGAACGCCTGTCATGAAGACTCCTGGAGAGACCTGAGACCTAAGGTTCTAAGGGATGAGACAAGGGAACTTGAGAAGTGACAAAGCAACCCCTAAGAAATCTTACTGGGATATTGAAGAGAAGGGCTGACTCCATTCAGAATGGATTAACGATTTGTAATGCTTTCCAGCCGGCAAGGCCATGACACATGGTGCAGCCTTTGGGCACTGTCTCTGCTAATTCCCGCCTTTCTGCGGCTCCTGGTGCAGGAAGACAGACCCCACTTCCTCCTATACCCCACTGTGTATTCTGAGCATTTGTAATGCGCAAGTTGCCTTTGCAACTGAAAAACAGACTTTCCATCTTCATCTGACAATATGAAACTCTACGTTGGGTTTGCATTTCTTAATTAGGTGCTTGTCATTGTGTATTCCATAGAGCCACATATAAGTAAACAGTCATAGACCTTTGAATAAATTTATTGGTTTTATTTATGTTTCTGAACATAAAAATCTATAATTACCAGGTACAGCCTCAGTATAACTGGTATTTAATGACAATTACTTTTTGTTACCATAGAAATGAGTCCAAAGTAGTTACCCATAATTTCTCATTTCCCAAACCTCACACATGCTGAATTGCAATATTACCATAGTAATTGCCTATTAGTCATCATAAAATACGCAGTTACCCAAAAGATAGCAGGATGTTGTGAAATTTCTCTTCTTCAGAAAACCTCAGTGTTTCTTGGGAGTGTGGAGGTGGGGAGAGGAACAGACCTCTCCCGGTGGTGCAGAAACGATTCTTCCTTCCAGCCTAGCACTGAGGCCCCTACGGCGGAAATGGGTGCTGTACTGTTTGCAGCAGCGCGTTGCTGTTCTGTCTCCTTGGCACTGGAGCAGCCCCGATGGAGCACGGGATGCTTCAGTGCAATGAGTCCCATTGAACTAAGGTGTGTGTGTGTCGAGGGCCTGCTGTCTGCCAAGCCCCACAGTGGGCTTTGGAGAAGCAGACGTAGCCCTTGGCAATAAGTAGCCCAGTGTTTGCAAGTGGCTGCTTACTGTACCTTGGATGCATTATGTCATTCAAGCCTCACCAAAGCCTTGTCTTGGAAAGGGCATGAAGGACCTGTTCTGAACAGAGAAAGGAACTGAGGCCCACAGATACCAAGGAATTTGTCCCAGGTTCCCCATTACAAAGGATCAGAGCAAGAGCATGAACACACCAGAGCTGACCGTTGGTTTTCACTCAGTGCTACGCTGTCTCCTGAAGCAGGAGTTGCTTCTTCTGACCCTGTCCACTAAGGGACGATTTTTAAAAGCTGAAAGGTCTAAAGGAGTTCAAAGATATGAAAGGGAGTTTAAGGGCACAGCCAACATTATTAACATAAGAAAGGATGAAATATCAGGGGAAGTGTTTCCAACACACACACACACGCACGCGCACACACACACACGCACGCGTGCACACACACACACACACACACACACACACTAATTGGACTACCTTTTCACCTCACATTCAGAGGAGGGAAATGCATTAAGCCATCCAAAGCAGAATAGAACATAAAACCAGCTCTGTAAAGAGAAAAACACACAGTAATATTCCACTTATTCTGTGACAGCATAATGGCTATGTGTGTGTGTGTGTGTTTTAATCAAGTTATAAATGGAAAACAAAGATCTACAGCAAGCACAAAAAGTTACTGCCCACCAACAGCTCTGCCCTTGCATCCTCATGTTGTGTCTCTCTGCCCTGTCATGCTTAACCCTGTGCAGCCCTGACATATTGTAAAGAGACGCCTGGTTCAGTGTTTTGCCTGGGCCGGGATTTAGCATCCTTGAGGACCAGAGCCACCCCTCTGCTCCCTCACCCCAGGGCACGGGTGGTGAGCACCATGCTGCACTGATGCCACCTCTTACTGTGGCGTTCAGGCTGCACCGGCCAACTGGTAACTTAGCCTCTGTGCTCTGAAGAATCCCACCAGCTAGGCCCATGCTCTACCCAGTGCACTTTTGGAGCATGCATGAGTACACTCCCTCTGATCACTGCTAGCTCCTATTTTGTGGGCTGAACTTCCCTAAAGCCTTCCAAATTCTCCTGTGCAACCTGAGATCCACTCATGTATTTTCTCCCATCCTCTGAACATGCTCCAAATGCTTGTCGTTGTTCTTTTTGAAACAGAGTGCATGGAATGGAACAATTTTGATGATGGTGATAACAGCTGCCATCTATGGAACCTGCTAGCCCTGGCACTGTTTTAGCCATTTTGCTAGATCAGGGAAATCTCCCATTTATAGAACTAATTAGTGGAGCAGGGTTAGGGAGAGAGTGTCAGAAGCCCCATTCAAGGACCCCATTCTAACCCCAACCCTACACCTAACCCTGATTCAAACTGCCACTGAAATTGCCCACATGCACTTGCTATCTGCCATTGAGTTCTCTTCTATCTAAATTCTTAACAAAATCTTCCTGCTTTAATTCTGATAAATCCAATCCTCTCTTTAGAGGCTTTACAGAGGTCTGCAACATGGCTAGGGCAAGAATCACTATTTTTCAGCAAACAGGGATGAATCACAGAGTGGCCAAATCACTTCCTCAAAGTCCCGAGGTGATTGAGCCACCTACCTCAGATGCAGCCTGGGTAACAGCAGGGGCCAGAGAGCCCCTAACCTCCCAGAGACTCTGGCCTACTCTGCATAAGTTGAGTTATCTTTCTATGGAGGCTGAAAGGACACAGGGTCAACAGTGTAATCAGGTGTCTAACCCACAAGTACCAGTTATTCAAATGAGCTTCCCATCTAGGTTCCGTGGAAAAGGCCAGATGTCTAGGTGTCTGCAGAGATACTTCCCCATCTTTGTCCCTGCAAGCAGTTGCAGCTTTCAAAGGTAGAGCTGATAGCAAGTTGATTTAAATAACTGACTCTACTATAAAGATGGTCCTCTGAGGACTAAGCTAGAATTAGTGGCTGGAAGTCTAGAGGAACAAATCAACGTGATAGACCCAAGAATGCCATCATTTCGGGTCATAGTTCCTGAACCACCACCTGCATACTGTCCGTTCTCACTGACATCCACTGTGGCCCCTCATTGACTGTCAGAAGGAAACTGAGCTCTTTAGCCAGCATTCAAGACTAGTGGCACATTCTCAAGCTTCCTTCTCAGTGTCTTCTGCCACTGTCCCTCTTGCCCCTTAGCACACGCCCACCTAACCCTCTCGTCCTACTGGGCTCTTTCCATAGGCACAATCTAGCCTCTTCTTGCATATAACTGTCCTTTGCTGGCACCCTGGCTAAAAAAGCCTTCCAAATAAATTACTTCCCTGTTCTTTCCTGTTTTGTTCTCTCCTTCTCCCTCTCTTTTCCCTTTTGCTTCCCCCAAATGTTTACTAAACACCCAATTTGCACCATACATTGGAAAATCAAAGTGGGCTTGGCCCTTGTGCTTTCCTCACAGTCCACAGGGGAGACAACTGCACTGGTGAAAGGAAGCATAAGGGGGCTGGGCAGATGGCTCAGTGGAGTAAGTGCTTCCTTGGCTAGCACAAGGGCCTGAGGTCAATCCCTGGTTCCACCAAAAATAAATAAGTAAATAAATAAATATTAATGAAGAGAGATACAGGAATCAGAAAGGTAAGGGTCAAAATATTGATAAAAACAGCCTTGGGAAACCATTACCTATATCTGTGGTCAAAATTGGTTCCTTTTGACTTCACTCCAAAGTTCAACTTCCCCAGTAGCCATAAGTAAAGCTTATAAATGAACGCCCTCCAGAGAACATACCAGAAGGCAGTGAGGAGCTTGGAATGGAGTTATTCTATAGGGCTCCACATTCAGAATTCCTGCTAACAGTGGCTGGGCCCAACAGGATCTGTTCCTTATCTTAACTGGTTGATCAACAAGATAAGTTCCATCCCCTTCCTCAGGTAGCGGGGATAGAAGACTGAAGTCCCTCCTAGTATAGAATGCGATGAGAGGTGCATCTAACAACCACATGAACCTGTGCAGTAGCTTCTTATGCTATCCTCATATCACAGATGAGGATGCTGATGTACTCAGAGGTTAGATTGCTCGCCTAACACTCCACTGTTCATAATACGAGATGCTAGGAGTGGACACAAGGGCTTGCTCTAGCCTGTGCCTCTGAGCTTCGCTGCCTTAACCTGGGGTGAACAGGATGCCAGGGGAACCAGTCATGGTCTGCAGTGGCTGATTTGTGTGATGAGTGCTGAAATCTGGACATGGTGTACAGTCCATCCATTGCACCAAGGTACAAGGAAGAAGGTGTGGGGCCTGAAGTACCACCCAGGCTGGACAAGACTTGAGACTCAGTGGAACTGTGTTGGCCCACAGGGCTGTCTTTTTCAAGTTGCCTGAGACGCAACCAATGGATGATGAACCCTGCAGAGTGTAATGATACATGGCAAGGTATAAATTGTGTAGGAATAAGTGAGGAATGGATTGTGGAGGACCCCTGAACTTCCCACCAACGTGAGACCACAAGAATAGCTAATATGGGCAACACTTTTCTCAAGCTAGTCTGTTCCTCAGAATATAGCATGTGCAATGTCATTTAAGCCTCAAAGCAATCTTCTAGGAAAGATAAAACACCCACTTTCCAGATTGGAGCAGAGGCACAGAGAAGTTCAGCTATAATGGTAACACTTTGCTGAGCCAGGCTTTATCCAGGCAGCTTGGTTCCAGAATACACTCTGGGATTCGGGGGATATTCTCAGCCTTGAAGCGGGTATGTGAGGGGTTTGTCAGCTCCCAGATCTTGAGAAGACCTAGGAAACTTCTTGTTTGCATATCTTCTTTCCTTTTATACTTAAGAAATGTAGTAGTAAATTCCTAGCCTCAAGAGCCAGTGAGAAACTTCAGAAAAGGTCTTTCCTTGGGCTTTTTGAAAAGGTCCACTCCCTATCAATGTTTCGTGCAAAGGAAAATAACCCTTTGGTTCTAGAGTGGATGTCAAACCTACTGCTGCATGTGACCGTGGCAACACGATCTACTCTCTTGGCTTCAGTTGCTCCATCTTTGAAGTATGGCAGTTGCATCACCAAATGGAGATTGGCCCCACAAATCGTGTTAAGTGCTAGAAAGCCCATCCCTGGGACCATTCTTTGTTGTTGCCAAACAGGAGCCAGGAGGGAGGAAGGAACATTAATCTCTGAAGCCAATGCTGCGAATGAAAAGGAGGGGCATCCTGACAAAGCTGTTCCTTGTCCACTAGGAATAACTGCTAATAGACAGGGTCCCGGCATGTTAAGTTTTGGAAAGTATCCCTCTTGCAGTATGATACGAATGCTTTTTAGGTGTGATACGAATACGTTTTACTCCAATTCTACCATTAAAGTGTAAAGACCTTGTAGAACACTGAGATAGGGAACTCAAGTGTTAATCCTGGCTTTGCTACAAATCAAAAGGATCTCACCTCACATGGACATGCAGTTTAATCCATGCCCACAGGTTCTTGGTCAAGGGGCTGGTGGAGGACATGACTCTACTCCTAACCCAGAGTCTGGTCAGAGTACATGGCATCATTTTATATTTCACCCATCTAGATGGGGAACTTCATGGTACCTGGATAGCCTGGAGAAGAGTGTCTTTAATGGATTTGTATACAGAAGCTTGCTATGCTAGTTGTTCATTTTTAGATTTAGTTTCCCCAGTGGGGGAAAAAAATGCATCCATTCCTACCTCTCATGAAAAACAGTCCTCCGGGCCTGGGGAGATGGTTCAGTAGAATAAGCGCTTCCCTGGCAAGCAGAGAGGCCTAAATTCAATCCCCAGTTCTGCCAAAGAAAAAGGAGGTGGCATCACAGTGACCCCCAAAACAGTCCTTCTATCAGTCTGTCCTCACTCGCAGGATTGCTAAAGGAAACTAGAGTGATGGCTAAGAACACAGGCTTACAGCAGGGCAGACTGGGCTTAAATCTGTCACTTGTCTTTGCCAAATCTGGACAAATTCCTTAACCCTCCGAGGCTCTATTTATGCAGTTCACCTGAAAGTCAGCTGTGTACCAGGCACTGCGCTAGCACTGAAGGCTTGGCGGGAGTGAAATAGATTCAGTCTGCTCTAACAGCTTTGTGAAGGTCTTTGAGCAAAACAGATGAATTTGTCCAAAGTCAGAAAGCTACCCAAAGGCAGATGTGAGGCTCAAACCCAAGTCCTCCTGACTTTGAAGCCTATGCTCTTATTGATCTGCCTCTCTGTCTTCACAGTCCAGGTCATGAAGATCTCCTGTCTTGTTGATTTAAGAGGGGATGTGAGGGAAATTCTTTAAACATCTTGGTGCTGATTAGGTGTGGATGGGTTATGATTATCCTTTGCATTAGAGATAAAAGGCAATACCTCATCTACATCACAGCAGAGCCCAAGCCACCTGCTGAGCATTTTGCTGGGACTGATGCTGACAGATTGTCTGTCATTCTGACACTGATCTGGCCAATCAATAGAGCTACAATGTGCCTCAGGCCAAGGGTGATTGAATCCCAACATTTTTTGTGGCATTAAATAAAGAAATATTTATTTTGCTTTTGGTGCAAATATACTTGATCCAAAGTAGCTCATTGGTAATGCTGAAAAACGGCTGTTTGGTGGACAATTGCAGGCACACCCCATGCATCTCTGCTTTTCAATGTCAAGACTCCCAGGAGTAGGCAGCCTCACAGTGCTCAGGGCGATATTGATCTGGAGCCGCTGAGCTGTCTTTTATTCTGTCTTTTAGAAGAGATGAAAACAAAATCATAAGGAGAATTAAATCGTTGCTCTCCTTCTGTCGGCCATCGCTGCTGCAGACACAAGTGCAATCCCCCACACAAGATGGAGCTATTTATTTGCTATTTGAGCATCGTTCTCTGGAACCATCAAATCTTTGCCTCTGGGAAAGGCAGAAAGAGACCAGAAAAGGAGATGAATCATAGCTCAGTGTCCCACCCAGAGGTCATACTGTCTCACAGATGGGTAAAGGGACCTCAAAGGGCAACTACGAATCATCCTTGCATAAGAAGACCTGGGTTCCAATCTCAGCTCTACATGCTAGTAACTGTTAAGTGACCTTCTGAAGTTCAAATCCAACTTGGATTTCATTGATTCATTTATAATAGTAGGCTAAATGATATTCACATCACTTGATTATTGTGAATGATATTCAATAAATGTACTTTCCAAGGTACAATTACATGTCACTTAATAAAAGGGGGAAACATTCTGAGAAATGACTCATTAGGTGATTTTTGTCACTGAGTGATTACAAAGTGCACTTACACAAATGTGACTGGTACAATGTCACTAGGTAATCCGATCTCTGAGATCACTGTGGTATGTGCTACCTGCCAATGACTTAAATATTTTACTGTACCAATTGCGTGTCTATAAGTAATTATCTAAGCCTAGTTCACAAGCTTGCTTTCATGCTTTGTGTCTAATTGTCCCTGCAAAGGCTCATGCAGTTACAGGACAGACTTCTAGAGTTTGTGATTAATTCATGATCCAAAGCTGGGATTGTGGGTCCAAATACTGCTGGGATTACGGGTGTGAGTGTTGCACCTACCTTGGGGCAGGTACCCTGAAGGCAATAGAAGGAAAGGAAGAGGCTTGCCTGCTCCTCCCTTTTGCCTCTGCTCATTGCTGTCCTCCGCCACCATGAACTCCTGCCCTCAGCCAGGTGCCACTCTGCTTTGGAGCTAGCTGAGTATGGACTGAAATGTCCACAAACTGTGAGCTGAATAAACCTTTCTTTCCTTAATTTTGAGTGTTAGGTGTTTTGGCCCAGCAACGAGAGAGAAGTCATTGAGACAATTGCACTCATTCATGCATTTTGTGCGTACATTCAATCTCTCATTCAGTCATTCAAGAGATGAACTGAAATTTCTCTGTCCCTGGATCTATAGTAGATAACACTGGAATCGGTATGACTCTATTGCAGGGCCTTAGGCACTTTTTTTTTTTTTATCTCATAGAGCTCAGTTTAGAAGAAGGAAAAGATACTCAGGAGTACTTCCAACTCAACAGAGAGAAATTATGTATTATGTAGTCATCTATAAATTTGGTCCCTGTATATTTGTACTTTCTAGATTTGTTCTAATGTCAGATATTTTGTCCCATTTGGTTACATAAATAATCCCTATTCTTGTCAGAATATAGATCTAGATTTAGAGTTCATTCATAAATTTTATCTTAAAAATAAATAACAAAGGGACAATCAGATAGCTCAGCAGATTAAAGCACCTGCTTAGGCAGACCCAGGGACCAGAGTTCGATCCCTGGTCTGTCATGCCAGCCTGCTCCTGGGGGCACTGGGACAGTGATGGAGACTGGGCGTGGTGGTGCATGCCTGTAACCCCAGCACTAGGGAGGACGAAAACAAGAGGATCACTGTGAATCCGATCTGTGTAGTGAGAACTGTAGATCTTGTACTAAATACATGGGGCGGGGGGGGGGGTGATAACTAACAGAAGAGCACTGCAAGGTCAGAGTTCCAGAATTTCACACTCATTGACTCTGGCTATCAGGGTAAGGACAGCCTGGCATCTGGAGTTCATCTTGTCCATTGCCCTGTCTTTCAGCCAGCTGCTCCTTGTTTGTGAAACCACGGATGAACTGCACCAACCTTGGCTTCTAAGTGCTTATAGCTAGTTAGGGACAAAGCAGAATATAGTAGAAGCCTGTTACAAATATGTATAACTTCTGCTCATTCTTGCTTCTTTAATTTTTCATATGCCACTCCCTCTTCTGGAATGCCCTCTGCTATGACTTGTGTCTAGACGTCTCCCCAAAGCTTCATCTGATCACAGGCGGGGCTTTTCAGAGGTGGCTGGATCTAGGGTGTGTGATGCTGGGGTTAAGTGTGTCATACTGAGATCAAGAGTGTGTGATTACTAAATTAGTTCACTGATTGGTTTGCCATAGTTCTGAGGTTGGATAATGGGAAGATCCACCCCAGGTGTGAGTATTACCTGCTCTAAGGGGCTGTAGTCTGGATAGGATGTAAGGGATATAGAGAAATGCTGTCATCAGTTGGTGCTTGCTGCCTTACTGCCTTCTGCCTGCCATCGGCTATTTCTCCTCTGTGATGTCCCGTTGCCATGTGCTACCCTGCCTCTGGAATCGGTATGACTCTATTGCAGGGCCTTAGACACTTTTTTTTAATCTCATAGAGCTCAGTTTAGAAGAAGGAAAAGATACTCAGGAGTACTTCAGTTATGGACTGAAATTTTTAGATGATATGAGCTCAAGTAAGCCTTTCATCCTCTGACTTTTGCTGTTGGCTATTTTATCTTACTAATAAGGAAGGTAACTAAGACACTCTCCCATCTTTTGGCTCCTGTGTATATGACGTACAAATCTCAAAAGTTGAAAAATACATATAATCAATGTTACTATTTGGCAACCTGTGGCCAATTGACAAATCTTTTGAAAATTGTGTCCAACCTTTTCCTAGAATTTTTTTTTCTAATTTTGCTTAACTTTATTGGAAATACAATCTGTTTCCGAAGTCCCCAAGTCTGAGTCTAAAGTCCAGTTTCTGATGTTTTAGAATCATATAATGAAAGAGTTAAAGGAGACTTTCATGAATATACTTTATGCTTTGTTTTACAAAGAAGAGCATAGAACAGGGAGAGTAAGTGACTTTCCCAGGATCTCACACACACACACACACACACACACTGGAAGGCGTTATGGTTAGAGATATATTCAGCTAATGTAACAAGGACTATCTCTGGTCACTGATTCAGAGGTACAAAGCTCATGCATCCTTACCAATATGTTTCACTGACTTAATATGCAGCCACTAGACTTTATTGCTATTAGGAGCTACCCACGTAGGAAGCATGCACCGAAGAGTTGCATAAATGCCCCAACAGCATCCGAAGAGTGCTAGGACCTTTTGATGACTGAAGTTGCTTTTTGAATCACCAGTCATGCTCTATCTTCATTATGGGCTGCATCAAGGAGTAGACCTTTCAGGATCCCTTATCCCTCTCTTTCTTCTTCCATTTTGAATATTACATTATTTAATCAAAGAGGATTCCTGGAAGCACCATGGTCAAGAGGAAAAACCGTGGAGCCCAGGGCCAGGATTCTGGCTGGGCTGGTTAAATATTGGCTACATGACTTGAGGGAAAAGCTTATGCTCAGTGCTACCCCTAGAAAAATGGAGCCCACCTATAGCTGGATGAATGTGAAAATTAAATAGTATTAGACAGAAAATGTTCACACAACAACTATAATCTAGGTTATTTGTCATGTACAGGAATACAAGCTATTTGTGGCCAGGTAGGAAAGATAAGACTCAACAGCTACTACCTTTTGTGCTGTTGCCACTGTGATTGGCCAGCAATGTTTGCTACAGGAGCAGAAGAAAAGCATCGACCACACATTTCCAGGAAGTGTAAATCCTTCTCTACATCCTAAAGGAGATGATATTCACATTTAAACAACTTTAGTAGTGCTACAATTATCACCATGACTACTGTCATCATTGACTATCATTTATTCAAGTTCATTCTGTTCTGAGAATTCTCCTGGGCCATTTACATACATTAGTTCATATATATAAAACCTACAAGGTCAGGGTTGTTATCCTCATTACACATATGATAAAACAGAAACCCATGGGGTACTAAAAAAAAAAATTTTAAAAGATCACATAGCTGGTGAGGAGTCCAGCCAAAACTTAGCCTCACTGTTGTGTGCAGTTCCATGGAGCAAGGGTGAAACTAACAAGAAAAGTTATTGGCATAAAAATCTCTCAACTAAAGAAAAGAAAGAATTTCCTAGAGGACCTTCCCAACAATGAGATGATCTATCTGGGTAGTTATTATGCAGCAGGTGATCAATGGATCCGAGGGAAAGCTGATAACCTAGCCACACTATTGATGAAAACAAAAGCACAAATAAGTATTTCTAAGGATATAGTTGTTTATGATTAAGTTTGTAATCAAGGAAATGTTCTTTTCCAAAAATTTAGATGCTCAGTAGGGGCTGGAAAACTTCTGTGAACACAGCACAGCGATCAATGTTTTACTCTGACTGGTAAAAACTACTAGGAATTGGACAGTATAGTACTCCCTTAGAATCTTCTACAAATTATCTCACAGGGTCACACACTTAGAGATACCTTCAGTTAAAGTAATAAAGACTATCCCCAGCCACTTAATCAGAAAAGGAAGGGCTTACAGAATCAAGCAGAAGCTGGAGGTCAGATTTGAAAAGAAAACAATTAAAAGAGTAACCCTGAAGGGTAGTGTCCTCATCCATTACCTGTTACTATAATAACATAACAAAAATCAAATGATTTACAAAGAATCAAAGCTTATCTGGCTCACAGGTTGAGAGGCTGAGAAGTCTAAAAGCACCTGGCAGCTGTTCAGCATCTGTTAAGACTTCAGGGTCTGGCTGTTGAATCATAACACCAAAGGGGGTAGCACATGGAAAACAGGTGAAGCATGCTGGCTTGGGTCTCTCCTTGTCGTCTAGTAAGACCACTAATGCTACTGTGGGGCCCGAAACTTGTGACCTCATCTAATTCTATTCACTTCACAATATGATTAACATAAAAATGTGAGGATTTAGTTTCCAACATATAAACATTTGCAGGAAACACACTTAAAACATATCAGGCAAGAATAATCTGCCTCTTTTCCAGTAATATTTCTGAACAATACTCCCTGCTTCCAGCATCACCAGAACTGGCTGTCACCTGAGCCTGGGTTCCTTGCTTCTTCCTTGTTTCCAGGTCACATAGAGGGAGGAACTGGCTCATCTGGATTCCATCATAGGAGACAAGTGCTGACCATGTTCCTGTCAACTGTGTATAGAAATCAAACCCACTCCATTCTATCACTCCATGTAAAAAATAGCGCAAGATGCTGGACATTCTCCAAAGAACATAGACAAACACTGACTACAGATGTGGAGAGAAAAGAGCATTGATCTGAACTCAGATCTGCCTGACTTACAGACTGGAATGAAAGTGTTTTCTTCAGCAGCACATACACCAAAATTCTGGAGAGTATCCTGAACCAGTACTCTACATGCCAGCCTCCCACAGACTGTAACTAGCAGTCTATATCATGCATGAAGGATATAACATAAAAGAATAATAAAATGTAATCACTACACAAAATTTTTGAACAATTATTATGCACTAGAACTTGTGCTAAATTAAGTTCATTAACTCATTTAGGCCTTACAACATTGCCCTGAATTACAAATGCATATAAATCAGTAAATGTGTGTGTGTGTGTGTGTGTGTGTGTGTGTGTGTGTGTGTATTCCTGTAAGACTATATTTCTTGAAGAAGGGGAAAATCTGTTAACAATTATTCTATCCCAACAAAATTATCATGAAGTTAGTATACCATAGTTCTCAGAAAAACTGTAATGAACTGCTACATTTAGCTCATGGGTTATCTTTCTTCTATAACTTTCTAATCGCTGGGACAAAATACCCAATATACACAATTTAGAGGAGGAAGGGTTTAATTTGCTTATGATTTCAGGGGATTCAGTCCATGATTCAAAATAAGAAACATCGTAACACAAGGGTTTGGCAGAAGACTGCTGACCACTTTATATTGATCGAGAGGCAGGGAGGGAAACACTAGCAGCAAAGTATGTGCCCTCCAAAAGCATGACCCCTACAACCACCAAGAGGTTACCCAGAAGTGTGCTCTTCCAACCCCTTGGCAATTCCCAAGACATTCTATTTGACAGTTGCATTTAACTGTCACATTCCATTTTTGTCAACTTGATATCCAAACACATATCCTTCTACTGTACTTAATCTTCAAATGAAGACAGTAGCAAGTTCATAATTCTGCCTAACATAACTATCCTGAATACAACCAATGGAATCATCCTGTCCCAGTGTCTCTACAGTTGCATCATTTCTCAAATGCTCAAGTCCATAGTCCATAGCTATCTTAAGGACCGTCAAGATAGCTCAGCCTACTAAGCACCTGCTTAAGCAAACACAGGGACAGGGACTGAGTCGACATGCAGCACAGGCCCCAGCCCCTGGTGCCCTGAGCTAGCTCCTGAGTCCAGGTGGAGTGGTACACACTTGTAATCCCAACACTGGAGAGGCTGAACACAAGAGGATCACGACAAGTCCAAGCTGAGCAGTGAGACCCTGTACCAAAATAAATATTCTAAAAAACATTCTTTTCTGAGATTTAAGGCAAACTCCTAGGATGGCATGGACATTAAAGGTGGACATTTCTAGGCTTGAAGCCTGTTCCATCATGTGCTTCCTAAATGACACTGACCAGGCTTCAGATGATCATGTCCATGGTGAAATGCTTAGTTCTTGGGAAAAGTGATATTAGCAAGTGTCATGTTGATGGTGTTCTCTTATTGTGGTGCTAATGTTATATCCTACATGCAGGGCTACCTCTGTTTTTGCTTAAAAATGATTGAAAAACCAACATTGACACTCATTTGATCTAAATGCAACAATGAAAAGACAAAGTCACAGAACTCTTTGCCAGGCATCCAGAGCCCTTCACAAGTCACCTCTGCCTCTTTTCTGCAATATCTCCATCACTGCTGTTCTTCTGCATCCTCTATGATTCAGTCAAACCAAATTGTTTACAATTCCTTCCAGTTGTGGATGATTTTTTTTCTTTGTATGTTTTTCTTTACTTACATTTCTTCTGCCCTCGTAACTTTCTTAAAGCTCAATTTAAATGGCTTTTCCTTAGTGAAGCCTTTTCCCATGCATCTCCACAAAAATTATTCTCCTACTAAATTACCACCATATTTATTTTAAAGGAGAGAGGCATCATCGTTATTTACTGCCTCTATCCCCATCTTAGCCATCCAGAACAGAGGAGGATCTCCAAAGGAATTCATTATTTTTTTAGTAAGTTCATAAGTAGGACTATCCATTTTGTAGTCAGAGAAGGGGTAAAATTATTTTGTTTATGAAAGTAGAGAAAAGTTTGGAAGATAAAATGGCAAAAATTAAACTAATAGGATCAAAGGGCAGAGAAGAAAAGGAGATGCAATCTGAGAAAGGGAGTTTTTTAATCAGTTATCATCAGTTTTGAATCTGGCTGAAAATCTACAAAGCTCAAAATTTTATTAGAGCAGTGATGGGCAGGTAGCTGAATTGTGATCAAGAAGTTTGATCCGGAAGATGATGATATCTATGTGGGAGATTAACTCCTAACTGATAAAATCTTTCCTGAGAAAGATTAGCAATTTGAATTGTGAGCAAGTGTGGTGTTTCAAGAAGTTGTACTCATCCTGGGTCAGCTTGGAGAAGGCACAATTAGGAAGCGCAGGGGCTGGAAGCAAGAGACAGGACCCTGGAGGAGGTGCCTCATCCCAAATGTAAGCAGAGCTTTAAATCCAGAGAAACAAGAGGATGGAAGGGAAGAAGGAGAGGAAGAAGGCAATAACCAAGAGATCACAATTACACTTGCTCCAGTGGCATTATTTCATGTGCTCAGGGTGTTCAGGATAGACATCACTAAGCAGATGGCATCTAAGCAAAGATGTGAATTAAGTGAGAGAATGAATTACTCAGGTATCTAAAAGAAAATAGGCCCGGGGAGCCTCCTAGGCCAAGTCCTCAAAGCAAGGAGTGCCTGGTGTGTAGGGAAACAGTGGAGAGAGTGCCTGATATAGAGCAAACAAAGGGAAGAATGGTAGAAGCTGAGGTCAGAGAAGTTAAACAGCAGGTCACTGGGGTGATAGCCCATTGCAAGGATCTGGGCTTTTGTGCTGCACGCAACAGGGAACCATTTGAGCAAAAGAGCCATAGTCTGATTTATGTTTCTAAGACCTTCAGTCTGACTGTTGTGTAGAAGATGGGATGATAGGGAAGGGGTGGAAATATGCAAAGATGAAAACAAGAACACCAGGTAAGAAATTTTCACAAAACTCTAGACCTTCGTCAAAATTCATGGTGATTTCATTGGAAATGATTAAAAAGATGCTGATATATTTTGAAGGTGGAGACAATGGACTGGCTGTAGGTGTGAGGCAAAGAGAAGCAACGAGGACACTGGTGGTCTTTGCACTGTTAGTGTTTGTGTCTGGCTGTCCCCCAAAAGCCTCATATGGTCATGGGGGGCAGGCTTTTCAGAGGATACTGACTCAAGTTTATGATTGATTCATGGACCAATTCTTGGATCAAAGGGGTGAGTGCTATACCTGCCCTTGGGCGGGTAGCCTACATATAATGTAAGGGACAGAAAGAGGCATGGCCCTGCTGTCTCCCTTGTTGCTTTTGCTGGCTTCTGTCACAATGAATTATTGTCCCTCTTCCATGTACCATCCAGTCTTGGAGCAAGCTGATGAACAACTGAAACTTCTGCAAACTGTGAGCTAAATAAATCTTTCTTCCTTTAACCTTAGGTGTCAGTTAGTTTGTCTCAGCAATGAGAAACATAACTAAAACACAGAGCCTTTCTTTCTACTGCACTGTGTAGGTGATGCACTTATGAATATGGGTGATGAGGTAAGACTGTTTCCCAGAAATATTTTTGAAACTCTATGACTCAGTTTCTTCTTCTGTAATGTTGGAATTATAATAGTGGCCTCTCAAAATGGTTGATAGAACTAAATTAATTAACACATATAAAGTGTGCCAAAATGTCTTTGAAAATAGTAGGTGAGTGATGTAATTTCTGGTGCACACTTCCATGTATTTTGGCATGTGAAAGTACTGTCCTGTCCTACTTTTAACCCCTCTTACTTTGGGTATTATCTAGGTGTTCTCTGATGGGGTTCGACCTGAATCGTCACTGGATGGATCCATCTCCATGGGCCCACCCTACTCTGCATGGGGTAAAACAGCTCATCGTCAAGATGTACAATGACCCAGTGAGTAAATGAATCCTATCAGCCACTGTGGGTCTCAGTGCTTCAGCTGGGAAGAGGAGGTGTTGGAGTGGAAAAGTTCACTTGGATATGAAAGCTAGGAATGCATAGGCAAATCCAGGAAGGGTCTAGGCCTGCACTTCTCCAAATTCTCAAAAGCCAGTAGTTTTTCCTAATCCCTTGTTTCTATCTACCCCTCATAAGTATTACAGTGGTCTCATGTGATTAAAGAAATATTTTTGAATATTTTCATATTTGTAGAAATTGCTTGTTGCTTACAAGATAAAGAAATACAACTTGAGCTAATATAAGCAAAATGAAAACATTATTAGAGCACCGGGGGTATTTTGTATGGCTGAAGTCTATAGTCTGGCCTCCTCCACATGAGGGAAATGTGACTGCCACATGTCACATCCAGTGGCTCTAGGGTCACTGTCCAGGTGACTTATTTTCACTTTCAAGTTTCAAGAAAAAAAAAAAAAAAAAAGACTGGGGCTTTCCTCAAAATGAGTCCACCTTGGGCAAGCTAGCTCTGGTCCAAGAGGCAAGTATATATAAAGAAGCAAGAGCACCATGGGACCCATATGGTAGAGCAGAAGAGAGCCTACTATTCCAGCAAAAAAGAGGGAAATGGGCAACAGAACAATGGGCATCTGCACATGTTTGCTCACAAAGGCCAAGTTCTTGCCTGTAGGAAATAAGAGGAGGTAGTGGGATTTCATAGCTTAGAGAAGGGAGGAAGACTACATTCATTCCCTTTCAGAAGGCTGTCAGAGAGAGGGCAGGACAGACCTTTCTTTCAGGTAGGAAAGAGGTAGGGTCTACAGGGAAATAAAACCATTCAGCCATCAGCTACCTGAGAATAAAGTAGGTATATGGACAATGTGCTTTGAAGTGTTCAGCTTCAAGCTGAATGGTATTCTGTCATAAATGGTGCATAGAGTAGGCTCCATAGTACAGGAGATATTCTAGCAAAATTACATCTGCATCCCTTCCCTCCGTAGTGATTATAATTTCATTACCCTTTATCTCCTATTAGGTGATAGATGGTGATAGCTAAGGCAGTGAAGTTCTCAGAGTTGAGGCACTTCAGGTGTACCAGGGTAACCTGCTGTACTTACTTTTGTTGAATATGCTCCTAAAAATATTTTAATTAAAGGTAGTCATATATAAATTGTAAAAAAGTGTACTTAAAAGCAAACACACATTTCAGAGCAATTATTAATAAGAATGTAAGTCCACAGGTGTAATATAACATAGTTATCTTGAGTCAGCTGTTTCCTCTATTGTGGCTGGGAATTTTTCTTTCCTGGACTCTCTCTTGGCTGACCTTCTGTGTCAGCACTTGCATGAGAATAACCTTAATATAGGGTCTTCCTTCTCTAGCTTATCCTTCTTAAACAAGAAGATGGTGCTAGCAGTGCTCACCAAATCCCTTTATTGCCTCAATTCTCATGCCACCATGATTGGCTCTTTGCAGAGGGAAGCTGGAATGGTTTCCTCAATGCGAGTGTGTGTATTCTGCTGAGCCCTCTCTGCCTGGCTTCAGTGCTGTCCACAGTTTCTTTGATAGAGTTACAGTGCTTTCTCCTGCTCGTTTCTCCTACTCAAGAGAACCATCTCTCTATATTTTTATCTGATTGATAATAGGTATTTGGTAACTGTTTGTTGGATTGAACACAGTGAATCCTATTGTCCAGGATGATAAAGCATCTTGAAAGAATAGATACTAGGCCAGGAGGAGTGAGTGCCAGAAGAAAAGCTATGGGACAAAGTGGTATCTCAACTGGATCCC
Source organism: Ctenomys sociabilis (assembly GCA_004027165.1). NCBI lineage: Eukaryota > Metazoa > Chordata > Mammalia > Rodentia > Ctenomyidae > Ctenomys > Ctenomys sociabilis. Next base: position 19,873 of record PVKA01012589.1, on the reverse strand, counting down.
CAGGGTGAGGAAAGGAAAGGGGTTAAGGATCGCCGACCATGAGAGCTGAGCCCATCACTGCCATCAGCAGTGAATAGTTTGCTCACAAACTGGATACTTGTCTGTGTTACAAAACATATACCAGGCAGGCCTGAGGTGTAAAGACATTAGGAAATTACTTACTGCACAAACTGATAGCATGAACTGCCTAGATCTTCGTAAGTACACCCTGCACACTTGGATAGGTGTATGAACAATTTTTTCCCTCAAGTCCATCACTTCATACAACAAGCAAGGACATAGGGGACTAATATAGAAGGCAAGCTGGCCTGGCACGAGATCCCAGCTCTCAATCCCTTCCCTGTTCGCTCCATCCTCATGCAAAACTTTTTTTGCTTGAAGGATTTAACATAGCACGTGTTTGTTATCTCACAGGTTGTATGGCTCCGTAACATGGGGACAGCTCATCTGGGTCCTCTGCTGCAGGCCTCAGCTGTCTGTAAAATGTCCATTTTGCTAGGGATCTTACTTGAGGCTTGTTCTTTGCCCAGTTCTTTACTCCATTCTTTCCTTCCTTTCACCTTTGTATATACCAGGCACTGTTTCAACTAGTGGAAAAAACAAACATTGCCCCTTGCGATATATGGGAGATATATTGGTAATATGAATTTACAAAACATTTTATGGGTTATTTAAAAGAAAAATCACAAGCGGGCTAAGAATATAGATCAGTAGCACAAGTGCTTGCCTGAGCAGGGTAAGGTTTGAGTTCAATTCCTAGCAGCCCCCACCCCCAAAAGAGTAGAATGGTCATAAGTTTTAGTTCATGCTTATTATCCAGGGATAATTTTTAATGGAGTCCCTTTTCATTGTTAAAAGTGTCCTGGCTTGGGTGGCAGATTATGCGTTCTCTGTAGTTAAAAGTGATGTATAGGGACCTAGTGAAGCATCCTTCCATAGCAGACCCTCAGGAAACATTTTTCAGATCTTTCAGATTCACGTTTGCCTTCTGGCCTTATTGTGCCCAGCTGCAAGCACTGCAGTGCCCCTGACAGCTGTCTAAATAGCTTTAAATGTGTTTCTTCTTCAGTGTCACACATATTTTTTTGTTTTTTATTGTGTTTTATTAAGTTTTATTAACTGGGACAATTTACATACACACAATGGTCATATTCATCATAGGGAATTGATACCTGTATATAATGTATGTTGATTGTGCTTTTTTTCTCCAATCTCCTCTTCTCCCTTCAACCCCTCTTTTCCTCCTATTTACAAAGTTTGTTTTCATTTCATCCTTTTCTTTTTTACTCCACACCCCACCCCACGCCCATTTGCCCTTTCCAGAAACCCTTTCTTCCTATTTCACAACAGCTATTATATTCTTTGATCCTTACTTATGCCTTTGCTTTGTCACATATGTAACCATCAGCCCACAGCCCTGGGCCACGTGAACTTCCAGGACCTCACTCCTGATCTGCTGGCCTTCTGCCCACAAAACAGCAAAGATTGAGCAAGCCCCTGTGAGAGCTGAGTGTCACCCCTCTCTCAACTCCTTCAGGCCTTGTGCTCCCCCACTGCCTGGCAGACACAACTTTTTCAAACAGTTACTCACTCAGGGTACATTCACGAAAGGAGGCAGGGTGTGGGAGCCCAGAGCAGGGGACATCAGCTAAGCTGATATGTGAGGAATGCTTATGGGGCAGAGAACATTCCAGGCAGAGAAGTGCGTGTACATCTGCCCTGAGTAGGAGGCAAGTCGGGAAACCACCACTTACTCTGGGGGTAGGCAGAAAAACAAAGTGAGAGCTATAGCACAGTAGGGAAGAATGAGGATTTTATTTTCATGGGAATGGGGAGACATTGAAGGATTTAAGCAGGAAAGTAACAGCATCTGATTTGACTCTCAGCAAGACTCCTCCAGTCTCATGATGTTAAGGAGCAAGATATGAGGGACTTGGTGACTGGCTGAAGGGAGAGGAAGGGATTTGTTTGTCTGATACCTGTGGTTGTGGCGTGGGCTTTAGAGTGGCTGTGGTTTCCCTCCTGCAAGGGAAACCTCCTGAAGAGGCACAGAACGCATAGGGACAGGTGAGGCATGCATTGTGGATTAAAATTGCTCAGAAGTGAAACGCCCAGCTTACCCTGTGAGTCCCCTGGAGGAATGCCTCTGTGGAATATGCCTTCTTACTTGGCAGTGAAAGCCCATCCTCTCCATGTTAGTGGTGGTGTTCTCTTCAAAGGCTGCTTGCCCAGCGCTGTGCTCACTAACTCCTTAACACCTCTTGGGAACATTGCACATTAAATGATGATCTTGAAAAAGAAGTGCTTATCCCATTGATCCACATAAGCTAAGTTGTTAAAGTGTTTCAGGATCTACATTCATAATAACTTCCTCTGGGCAATGCACCCCCCTTGATTACCAGTTGTGATATATTATTGCCTCTGGGGGCAGAATCTGGCTATTTTTCTCAGGATCCTTGATGGCCAGCTGAGATTTGACTTTAAAGATAAAAAAAAATGAGGATCTGGTAAAGCCAACTGGGAGCCTCTGCCTTGGCTTCAGAGTATCAATTTCAGAATGTTCCTTTCCTGAGGAAGAGCGGACTCTGAAGCACGACCCCTCTTCTACCTCACCTGCCCTTTGGAGTATGCCCTAACTCCAGTCCCGATCGCTGTGCCTTCATTTAATTAAAGATTTGGTCTAGAAGCACAAAACCTCGCCTATGTTCATTGGCACCTCTTGATACTGACCAACACTTCCAGGGAATCTGAGGTGACATCACTCACTCCTGTCTCCAGGACACTGATTTCTGATCACTGTCACCAACTTGCTCCACTCAGATGCATGCGTTCATCACCACCCATGTTCCCAAGCCCCAGGCCCCTTGTCTTCCCAGCCCACAGCTGGGACCAATTGCTCCTTGCCCAGCAGCCAAGCCTAGACATTCTGATATCCACAATGGTGGTGTAGACCCAGACAGCCAGTTCCAGTTCTGCTCCTCGCTGAGGTCTCTCCTTCCAACTCTGATTTTAGGTCTCAGAGTACTTCAGTACTTAGGACTAGAAATGACATCTCCTTCAAGCTGGAAATCAGACCCTACCTGTGGCAGTTTTCCTTCCTGCTAGCACACATACCACAGAGTATGACAGTGATTTCACATCACACATCAGCCACCAACCATAGCCACTTTCCTAAGGCCACAACAAGGACCCCTGTCATACCTGTACTCAGTTATGACCTTAAAAAGTTAAGCCCTAATAGCAGCTGACATTGTACCTGTGAGGTAGACCTGAGGCCTGCTTAGTGAAGTGAAACACTAAGGAAGCTTTTACTTCAAAATGCAGCCCATACTTCTTAGTACCACCATGAGGAAGACCCTTAGGTGACCTCTGGGGCTACAGAGAACAATGGTCTAGGATACTAGGCCAGGAGGAGGAGATTACAATCCCATGGAAAGACCAGATTCTTGTGAAATGCTAACCCATGGCAGTCAGGAAGCTGTGCTACAGAAAGAAAATATAGTGCCTTAAAAGCACAAGCCTGGGGAAAATGAATACAAGTAGGGCTTATCATGGGGAAGTATCCAAAGAAGCCTTTTGAAGAGTTGACCTTTGGACTGGACCTTTAGAAGTGACTACTACTTTGTGAATTGGTTATGGTTTAGAGAAGATAGTATAGAGAATGGGATCAGGCTGTTCTAGGAAAGGGTTAAGAATGGAGTGGAGGTGGGAGACCTTGACCACTGGACCCATGTTCAGGATTTATGACAGGAAACTGGGGAAGGGCAGGGAGGGTAGGCCAAGGAAAGTCATAGGTGGGTTTTCACACTGGGCTAAAGAATTAAAATCAAAGTTTTTGACACTCTTTAACTGATGTTTAATTGAATTAATATCAGGATGGTGAAACAAAAAATCAAAGTAGTTGAACTAGCACCACTTGTTGGAAATATTCCAGCATAAATTCAGGACTCACAGGAATCAGAAATTGATACTGTGAAGCCAAGGCAATGTCTCCTCAAAGACACTGGAAAAAAAATCAATGAATAGGGGTTGGGGAGGTAGCTCAGCCGCACCAGCCTGGCAAGTGCAAGGTCCTGAGTTTGATTTCCAGTACCTCAAAAAGAGAGAGAGAGAGAGAGAGAGAGAGAGAGAGAGAGAGAGAGAGAGAGAGAGAGAGAGAGGAAGGAAGGAAGAAAGGAAGAAAGAAAGAAAGAAAGAAAGAAAGAAAGAAAGAAAGAAAGAAAGAAAGAAAGAAAGAAAGAAAGAATAGTATTTCCAGACATTTCTCAGTCTAGAAATGCCAAGGTCATTCTGAAGTTGTTCCGACTGGGTCTCCCATCTCTGCTTTAACACCATGCAGCCGCTCCCTTACTTGCAGGACACAGGCTGACATGGCCAACACGCAGTCCTAGAAGATGCGCTGTTCCCCTCTGCGCCTGAGGACCTAGCACAGAACATGGCACTATACTGAATACCATGCTGGGTGATGAGTGAGCAAATGAATAAAGAGTATCAATTTCAGAATGTTACTAAGGCTGTGGTATATGACCGGATCAAAGGAGGAGGGAGAATAAGAAGGAGGAACCAGTTAGGTTCTTAGAGTGACACTGGGGAGGACAAGGAGACCAGAGCTCAGAGTGGCCAGGGATATTGCTGAGAATCCATAGATCTGATTGGGGGAGGGTAGGTCTTCTCCTTGCCCCCAGCCCCAGTGGTTGGCTTTGAGAGAGCTTTCTGTACTCCAAGGTGATTTCCCCTTTTCCTGGAGCAGAGGACCACCTTAGCTGTTGCCATGTTGCTATAACAACTCGACTGCAGCTCTTTTAGACAGATCCATTTCCCTAAATCATTTAAGGAAAATTAGCTGCCATAACAACACAGAGCAGCTTTTAAAATAGAGCAGCCCAGGAGTGAATGGGGGGCATATTTCCCCCTTCTCTTGTCTACTGTAGTCCTTAAGATAAGCTGCTCTATTTCTGTCAAATAAATAAATAAATTACAACACATATATCTGACAAACAGAGCAGTCAGTGCCATGGTCAAACAACACACAAAGAAACACGCATTCACAGCAGCTCACAGGGTATGCAGGTTATGTGCATGCACGTACAACATGAAATGTGCAGAGAATGCAGACATGCATATACAATAAGACAGGAAATACATAGGCATAAAAACATTTAAACATGATTAATAAAAGTAGACACAAAGACAAATATTCAGTTATATGTAATTATGTTAAGGATTTTCACCCAACACACAGCCAGCCATAGTTTTGCCAGTAAAAGCAAAAGAAAGTGGCCTGGGAGGTCTGTGTTTAGTGTGAACGGGGGTTCGCAGGCCTCCCTGACTAGCAGGCCCCAAGATAGCAGTGCCTTTTAGAGACCAGGGCTACCTGTGTACTCCTGCGAGGTGCTCCCTACATGAGCTGGAGGGAAACCGGGCTGTAGAAAAAGGGCAAGCCCACCACGAGGAGAGAGGAGAGGATGAAGAGGCAGCTTCCCCGCCCACAGACAACTTGGAGGTGAACTAGGAGAAGAGGGGGCTGCAGCTATGACGTCCGAGCTGGGGCAGCACTCTGTCCACGATGGCAACATGTGAATCACCCCCTACAAAAACAGTGCTGCTCCCTTTGAAAACCACATTTCTGGGGGCAGGTATAGATTCTCACAGGAGTCTCACAAAATCCAGAAATGCATCTCTGGGTCCTGAAGAGTTTTGTTCCAGATCCACATCTATGAGTGTGTATGCTTTTTTATGTATGGCAGCAAGAGAGGCTGGGAACATCAATTCCTCGGCCAGAGTGGCTGAATTGCTCACCTGTGCTCTTGGGAAAGTCTTTTCCCCTCTCTGGATCTCTGATTTCCCATCAATACACTGTAAGAATGGAAGGATCATCTCTAACGGACCCCAAACCTCCACAGTCTGGGTCATTAGAGTTGTTTTTTTCGCAGTATAGTACGCAAGCCACTGATGGAGAGGATTTCCACAAGGCACAAAAGTCCTGGCTGCTGCCAAGGAAGGAAGACCAACCGAGGGCCTGAAAAGGTGTTTAGTGCAATGCAAACAATGTTAGCTTCTGTATGAGTCAGCCTTCTTTTTGCTGGGACAGCACACCCAGCGCCCAGAATTTAAAGAGGAGTTTATTTTGGTTCACAGTTGCAGAGGTTTCAGTCCATGGTTAGTGGGTTCCAAAGCAGAAATGTCATGGAGGAAGGACAGGGTGAGAAGAAGCCACCTACTCATGGCATCCAGGAAGCAGAGAGCAGGGAAGAGGCTGGAGGGAAAGGGGCCAGGAACTGGAGCCAGTCCCCAAGGTCATGCCCCCATGACCTACTGCTTCCCACAAGGTCCCGTTTATTAGTAGTCCACTTAGCTTTGAGCTCATCAGTGGGTTAACTAGTTGATAAGCATCTGAGCTACATAGTCAGCTCAATTAACTTTTATTTCAGCTCACACTTTGTAGAGCTTTTAGCTCATAGTTGGTTGGCACCAAGGCCGGGTGGCACAGCAAAGGGGCATCTCAGAGGAGAAAGAGTTCATGGCAGGCACAAGGCAGCAAAGAAGCGGCAGCAGGCCTGCCCTCTCTCTGTCCCTGTGTGTCCATCCAGGCTATTCGCCCTTTGGGTGATGACACCCACACTCAGAGAAAGCCTTCCTATTATCCACACTCAAAATCATGCTGAATCAGCCAGTGGATTGATTTAGTAATTACACACCCTTATTCCCAGTGTCACATACCTTAGATGCAGCCACCTCTAAAGTGCCCCACCTTTGGGAGGCTTTGGGAGAACATCCAGACGCAAGCCAAAACAATAAGGTCACCGCCCTCAAAATTCAGTCACCTCCCCAGGAATCTCTTTCTAATGCTTTCAAGTTGACAATTAAAATTAACAAGTACACAGTTTCTTAAGTTTCAATGTGTCCTTCTGCTTAAAGAGATGCACAATACCTGACTTATCTGTCTCTCTAGTTGTAGGGCAGGAATTAATATGTGCAATGCAAAACATTTTCTAGGATGCAAGGGACATTATTGCCCTGTCATAGGGTGAAAGGCAATGGCCTTTTGAAGTGTTTGGACTGCCACTAGGGGCAGCTGATTTCTTGAGGTGCAGGCTAATGCATCCGTGTGGCACCACAGATCACATGCTGGTGTCTGCTCAGGTATTTGGACATAGCCCAGTAAATGATCACCAAGAGAAAAAGGACCTATGTGAAAATAAAGACTTGAAATAAATCCAGTATTGTACACAGAACTCTGAAAACAGAGTGATTTAAGTTATAAAATTTTATAAGTTCTCCTATAACACTTTGAGATGGCTTATGAAACTTTGAGGAACTTTAAGGAAGATAATTAGTTTTCAAAAGGGCAACTTCTACCACCTGTGATAAAAGACATGGTATTTTTAACTCTCTACATTATAACTTTAACTCTTTGGAAGAAAGCATGTTAGAGAGTAGTAGTCCTTTCACTTCAGGGTAAAATCTCTATCAAGGTGGTGGATCCTTCAATTTCTCCAGCATCTTTTCATCCTAAAGGACTCTGCATACCTCTTACTAACTGGCTGGACAGGTATGATTTTAATTACATGGGGGAAGGGGGGGGTCAGTAAAAGTTTCTAGAAGGTTCTCTGCCATTCGGGCCTATTAAACTCTTTACACCTCAGTATGCTCATCAGGAACTTGAGAATGGCAATGTCCATCTCTTGGAATTTCTGTAAGGATTAGATACTGCCATATAAAGAAACTTCAATAGTAGGTATATGAATAATGAAGGTTTGTTACTTTATCTGTTTCCTAAGCACTAACCTTGCCTTCCCCGGAGATTCAACACATATTTTACTATGGACTGTGATCCCTTTCAGGACTTGAGCTTTGTCTTAGTCTTCTCTATATGCTCAGTAGCCAGTGCAGGCGTGGGTCCTCAAAGAATGTTATATTGGGAAAGACAGAGAAATACAAGCAGAAAGAAAGAAACAATCTCATCAAAACCTGACATTCACCTAGGGGTAGTGGGTCATGCCTGTAATCCCCAGCACTCAGGAGGCTGAGACAGGAGGGTTGTAGCAAGTTTAAGACCAGACTTGGCTCGAAGTGAACTCAAGGCTAGCTGAGTTCACACACACACACACACACACACACACACACACACACACACACACACACACACCTACCCAAAAAAACCTGACATGAGCATGTATATAGGCTTCTGGAGAATGGATAGAAATTTTCAGAATAAAAGGAAGTATTTAAAGGCCAGAGATGCCCTCACATTATCGTTCTTTAGAAACCATCTCCACACACATCTTCTCTAAGATTTCCCAATAGTCTGTCCCTGAGTCAGTCTTCATTTCTTTGTTTTTCTGCTAATATTAATGGACTCCACTGCTCTTGATCTCATGCAGCAGGGGCTAACCTATGCATGTGTACCACAGTGGGCTGTACATATCACTGAAAGCTCTAGCAGGCTCCCCATCATGGATCTAGTGGCATAGTCCACATTCACAGAGTGTGTTCCATGGGCTTAGAACCTCAACACTATCTCCTTCGGTCAGGGGCTCCGTTCTCTCAGTCGCACTGCCAGCCTCTGTAGCAGGGAATCTGCCTTCACCTCCCCACTGCTCTGTACTGCTAGTTCAGTGAAAACCTCTTGAGCAGTTGGCTGTGAGCGTCTCAGAGATAGAAGCTGAGTCTTTTCCATCTTGTTTCTCCATCACCTGACAGAGTCCAGTTGTGCGTAGGTGCTTGGTGAAGATTGGGGGAGTTTTTGTAGCCTCTCATCCCAACCATCATCTTCACACAAGATAGCAGTGAAGCATTCTAGAAAAACCCACTGCACTCGTGACATTCAAACCTCCATAGTTCCCTCTCACTGCCCTGCATGGGCCTGAGCTCCTCTCCTTTCTTTCACTTTTTGCTCCTGTTGATCTCCTGTCACAAAGAGCTCTCGTATGTCAGATCTGGAGTATTACAATCCAACTGCATGGAATCCTGTCAGAAGCCCACAGATTCTGAAGTTCTTCTCTTCCCTGCTTCTTGCACTGTCCTCTTCTCCCCAGCTTCTACACTGGGTCAAGTTTCTTCCCCTTTTCCCTCCACCACGGTCACCATATCATCCAGGGCTTGATGAGCTGAGAAGGAATGTCTGTGGCAGCCCAACAACTCTGGAATAATCGCTTGTATGTGTTTTAGGCCCTCCAGTTTACCACTGGGTCAATTCTTCCTGTTAACCTACTCATCCATCTTTCATCCCTTTGGTCGCATTCTCCGCCCCTTGCATGCCACAGTCTGAGCAGGCTGGGATCTGCATACAGCCTGCTAGGCCATGAGGGACTCAGCTGGGTAGGCCGTAACAATGTAGACAGCATTTCAGGATGTTTTGCATTCAACATGTGTGGAGCTTTTCCAAGAGCTGTTGTTGGTTGTTGCTGTTGGGAGGCTCAGGAGCCCAGGATGAATTCATGCTGACCCACCAAATAGCATATTGCATTTCAGAAATTGGCCTTCGCCATGGGAAACTGAGTAAGCCAGATGCCTAATTAGTCCATTATTTACCATGCTGGTGAGAGCTGAATTCTGATGAAACCACCAGACTAATCACTGCTTTCAGTGAGAACTGAACTGTTTAACCTTTTATCAGGAAATTGCCCCTATCCTTCCAAAGTACCAGTACCCATCTCTCAAGCCACTGCTGGTCTCAAGTGTCTGGATGTGACCTTTCCAGCCTGAGCAGACTGAAGCTCTGGCCAATGAGCCTTGATCCTCTCCCCCACACTGCAAGTCACCCCAGGCTGCATTGTCTACTGCATCTCAGGGTGTGTAAAGTATACTGAAAGGAGGAACATGCCTATAATAGTCAAAAGAACAACAACACTCATTCTCAAACATTGCCTAAGCCCAGGCACTGTACACGGGAATGTAAAAGTCAATAGGAACATTGCCTCCCCTCAAGAAGCTGAATGGTCGAGAAGTTAGTGTTCAAACTGTTTTCAGAAAAACTGTAAGTGACCTGAGGAAGAGTTCCAAATAGGACCCCTTTCCCTTGAATCACAGCAGTATTATTTTATGAACTTGGCTCTATCCTGGGCTTAAGTCTCAATTTATCAATCTTAGCTGAGGGCTGGGGTCCCTGCTTAGGCAAGCGTAGGGACCAGATTCAATCCCATACTAGCCACCTTGGGCAAGGCCCCTAGCTATTCTGAACTTCTTTCTTCATTTGGTGGTGTTCAAGTGCTGCATGAGATGTGCTTAAATATCACACACTGATATTTACCCAAAAAATGTTCATTATACCTAGCGTAAGACACACATGTGAGTAAAGGGCCTCTTGGACACAGGAAGTAAACAAACTCCTGCTGTGGTGCTGCAGATAAGCTCAACTGCAGCTGCAGCGTGAGGTAGAATGCCTCATGACGCACAAGGACTCTGCGTGCCCTGTCAGAGAATGGGCTAAGCTGCACTTGGGGTCGGACCAGGCTGCCTGGGGAAACCTGGGCTAAAGAAACAATCTGGTGTAAATAAAGATCTATGCCAAAACCTTTGAGTTGAATTTTAAGGGAGAAGTAGGCATTGCTTCCACAAAGCCTAAGCATTTCAGGCAGAGGGAGCATGTGTGAAGATGCAGGTCTTAGGCAGGTTATGTGTTAGGCAGAAAATTAGAAATTGGTAAGCCTGAAGACAGATAGCTCCTTGAAAAGGAAAATGGAGTGATGGTGTTTTCCTTTTCTTTCTTAATCAGTAGCTATAGGTAAAATCTATGTGCTTTCAAACTTTCACCCAAGAAATATTAACATCCTCTGAGTATACTGGTAAGGTCTAGGGCTTGTAGTGTCCAGATCATGGATATAGAGTTGGAAAAACCTCAAGACTTCACAATGAACTACTTGGAAAATACCTACCTTAGGGAGTAAATGAAGATTTTAAATAGGGAGGGCCAGTGAGACAGCTCAGCAGACTAAGCGCCTGCTTAGACAAGTGCAGGGACCAGGGTCAGGCCACTCCTGGGCAAGCTGAGCTAGCCACTGAGACCAAACATGGTGGCACATGATTGTAATCCCAGTGCTAGGAGGGCTGAGACAGGAGGATCACTGTGTGTCCAAGCTGCATAGTAAGACCCTGTACCAAATACAAAAAAAAAAAAAAAAAAAAAAAGATTTAGTAGACCAACACAGGCAACTTTCCTTGTAAAAGAGCAATGACTTTAGAGAAAAGAAAGGATATTCCTTAAAAGGCCCATCAATTATATAAATGTGACTCAAGACCTAATCCAGTATAGCTGTCATCTTGTCTCTGTCATTCTCTCTCTCTCTCTCTCTCTCTCTCTCTCTCTCAGCCTCTGAAAATCTGTCATTTTGCAATAAACTTTACCTGTACTCCCTGTGAGGGCCTACGTGTCTTATCTGGAATTTTTCATTAATGATACAAAAACTCACACTATGTCACTGGTGTTAGGCCCTCATGATCTTAGGATCCAGGTTCCTGGTGGCCAGTGCACTTGGGGATTGCAAGGAATTTGATTTGCTGGACTTGGCAGTGGCATTTGGAGATGGGACAAGAGGTAACACAGGTGTTAGGCCTTGAGACAGAACTATGGGCTAGCCTGGGAAGCTTGGACTTAACTCTACTTAACTCTGATAGTTATGACAAATACTCTCCAGGAAACAGAGAATTCAAAAGAGAAAGAGCAAAGACTATGAGGGAGTGCCACATTGCCCTCCCCCAGGCCCAAATATGCTTGTGCTGACTAGCAAGTGGCATAGGCTGTATTCCCTAAATTGGTTTCCAGTTTAATTAGTGAGCCCGGCCGAGGTTGTTGCATGTGTCTTCATGACAGCAAGCATCGGGCTAGCATTGCTCTTTGCCAGCAACCACAGTTAAGCCCAGAGAGGCAGGCCATGCATTTGTGGCACTAAGGTATGAGATAACATTTTGCTGAGGCCTGTGTGACTCCAGAGAAAATTCCTTCTCAGAATTAGCTACAAAGCAGGTTATTGGTCAACCACAGCCTGAATCTGGCTACTCCATCCTT
>PVKA01012588.1:0-57407 GCA_004027165.1 Ctenomys sociabilis | reverse complement strand
ATGCTGTATGTTTATGTAGAAAGTCCACAAAAACGGAATCATGCAGTGTTTGTCCTCTTGATATTGCCTTCTTTTATTCAGTGTAGCGCCTTTGAGGTTCACCCAATTTTTTGCGTGTACTCACACCTTATTCCTGTTTAGTTCATGAACATTGTGATCACAGGTCTGCAGCACAGGTGCCAGAGTTTACTTGAGCACTTACATTTCCATTTACATGAGGAAGGTTGATTATCTTTGGTTCTTATTCATTACAAATAACGGTATTGTGGACACTTGTATATATGTTTTTGTGTGTTTGCATGTTTTTACTGTTTTGAGGTAAATGGCCATGCTTAATGAGTCATGTAGTAAAATAGACTTAACTCTTTTTGATTTTAAGAAATATTTTTTTCCAGAAAATGAGCTTCGCTTTAAGCACTTCATTTTAGTACTTCCTAAAGTTGAACAAAGGACTCACATATTAGCTTGCTTCTCATATTTCTAGTACTGTCCCCAGGGTTTCTTTCCTCCTTCTGATATTAAAAATCTTATGCACATGCACACACACATATGTGCATGTATTTAACACACATGTATACCTGCACACATGTTTTACTAATATCCAAGTCCGTGGTCAATGGATTGGGACAGAAGTGACAAATGCACTGCAGCCATCTGGTCATACGCCCCCTCTCCCCCCCCCACACACAAATCTTGTGTGCCCAACTGGTGGCTTCTCTGTATATGGCCTGGAAGAACTCATGCTGAGAGAAGAACTGAGGACTCCTATGGCTGCCACTGTGTCAATCTGCCTGGAAGGGGAACATCTTCAGAGAGCTGGGTGGTATCTTATGAGGACCTCAGAGCCTGGCTGCAACCTTGGAGAGAGGCAAAGCTAAGCCCCTGGAGACACTCATGCTTTCTGTCCACAGCCACAGTTGAGCAATTTGTCACTCAGCTAGACAAGGCAACTATGTATTTTGGTACAAGGAGTAGTGTTGCTAAATAAAAACTTAAAATGTGAAACAGGCTTTGGAACTAGTGAATTCATGGAACTGAATAAACTGGCTTTTGAGAAAAGTGTTAGTGATGTTTTGAAGTGCCTTAAACAGTCGGTAGAATTTTGAACTTATTTTTCCATTATAGAGAATAAAAATAATTTTAAAAATTATGAATGGTATAGAATTTCAAAATAAGATGATGAGAATACAATTATTTGTAATATTACATATTGCTGTCTTCAAAGTAGTTGTTCACATCACTAGCTATAAGCATGCTGGGGGCCAAGCAGATAGCTCAGTAAAATAAGTACTTGCCTGGCAAGTGTAAGAGCCTGAGATCAATCCCTGATTCCATTAATAATAGTAATAAACTAGACACAAGCATGCAAATTTAGTAAAGAAAGTAAGAATTAATTATACCTTATAAAAAACCAATAGAAAGCAGTACAATTTCCCCCTTCCTTCTTTACATCTCCTTTCCTTCATCCCAGCTATTCTTTCTATTTGAGCAGTTTATTTTCTTTTCATAGTATCTATTGTACCTTTCAGATTTTATTTGCTCCTTCAGGTTCTTACACTAAGGAGGCAATCTGATGTGAACACATATAGAAGTGCAAATTGTCATAGCTGAATTTTGGAATCAACAAAAATGCCCACCATCTGAGCAACGGATAAAAAAAAAAATGTAATATTTTTTCACAATAGAGTGTTACTCAACTCTAAAGAAAGAAAAGCTTGAGGCTTTTATAGGTAAATGGATGCAAGTAGAGATCACACTTACAGTAGAATTTTGACTTTTATAAAGAAAATAATGGACAATATAGGACAGCATTCTAATCAAGAAACCATTGTTTCTCTGGCCACACTTAGAAATTTCTCGGAACTAAGAGCTATGTAACTTCATGATTTTCCTTTCTTGTTTGGAGCATTTATAGTAGTTGTGAAGTAGCTGCTTCCCCTTACTCTCTGGGGCTGCAGAAATAGATCACTTATCTCTTCAGTTTACAGACCTATAAATTAAAATGAACTACACTGAAGAAACCTTAACTTACTCGACTGGGCCCAAGGAGTCTTATGTATACCTGGGATACAATTCTAGATTGTTATCTAATGTTGCAATAGAGTCAGAATGTGGGGAACTTTGGGGAGTGGTGTTTCTGAATATGGGAGGAGTAAGAATATTTCAGGGACAAAGATCAGTCTGGGGTAGGTTGTCCCCAGAAATGCTCACATGGTCTCAGATTTCAGGTACTCACATCCTCATGAGGCTATTCCTATAGTGGTCTAGGTGCCATGGCTCAGCTGGGTCCCTGAAACTCAGCTGCACAACACCGTGACTTCAGTTCTTAGCCTGTCCCACCCTCTGTGTGCCTCATCCCTTCTCTGAGGAACATCACATTCTGAGTGACCATGAATGCTGAATGCTGTCTTCTCCTGTCAACGGCCTCATCACTAATCTTAGAAGCAGATGCCCACATCGAAAACAAATGTCCTTCAAATGCTCCAACTCAAGGCACTACCTTGAGCAACAGTTCGTGCAGTGACCTGAGACACACCATCCCACGAAACAGCACTAGCATTCTTAAAACACTGAGGCAATAAATCTCATGTTTTCAAGTCTCTGAAATCATCCTGCCACAATGCTGTGTATGTTTAGATTTCTAAAATTCTATGTAAAAATATGTAATTCTTTATTCCTATTTTTAAAAATTTTTTTAAATTTTTTCTTCATGTTCTGTATGGACTTAAAGGTCAATTTATCCATACTTGATGGAAAACAGCTGTTCCATGTTATGCCTAAGATGTTTGATATTCAGACAGATAGTGAGATTAAGCTCAACTGCCTGTTATAGGGTAATAAGAATAAACTTCTCTTCTGGAGCATTAACAACATAAGTTTGCAAACCAAAAATTAGAGAAAAAGAAAGGCTGCAAGGAGAGCCAACATTTTGGCCATAGCCTTTCAAGGTCAGTGAAGACTCAGGATATAGGAGAAACTGTACTGTAACATCTTGTAACCCAGTTGTGACCCAAATTTTCTGATCAAGCAGATTATGGGGCTACAGAGGAAAGAGACCGATGATGTAGAGTGTGCCTAAGGAGAGTCATATGGAGAGAAAACATTCTCTCAAGCTTTCACAGACAACAAATTGGTCAAGAAATGGCCGGGACTCATCTACATGGCTAACACTGACAAAGGATCTACACACTGTGGTACAGGATCTCAGGATAAATTCTGAGGGGATTTGACTGACCTTTTCAGATACAAGCTACATTTCTTGTTATATAGGTCTTCCTTTATCTTGGTCTTAACCATCCAGCAGAAAAGTATAAAAATGAAGTATAAAAAGTAAAGCCATAGTAATATGCTGAGCTATAAAAGGCTCAAGTCAACAACTTCTGACATTGCCAGTCCTACAGAAAACCCACTACTATTATGGACTACTGGACTATCTTGGAACATTTTGCTGAATTCATGCACCTACAATATTTAAATCAGAATGGAATACGCTTCTCTGATAAAACTAAACAAAAATGGGATACAAATGAGCAATCATTTTGTATCTGTATATTCACAATAGTTAGGATAGTTATACAGCTACATTCTTTTAATCCAATGAATAGAAAGATTTGTTTTAATGGTGTTTGTGGACAGGATATCATGCCTGCATCTTGTACAATGAATACACACTAAGACAACAATATTCAATGTATTAATTATTGAAACTGTCCTACTAATTGCTTTGAAAATATCTCATTGATATGTGTTTCTCAATACAATTATAAAAAAACAAACAGAGATTTGTGGTGATACATTATATAGCAGCTGGCAACAAGAACAGTACCCAACTACCTAAGAAAACCATGTGCCACAGACAGAGAAACTGAGCAAGGCATTGACATAAAAATGCCTTGAGAACTGTTTTATATAACATTTTAAAAATAGATTAGATGCTCAATATACTGTGTCTAAGAGGCATAGATAGATTATGATTGTAATCTGAAGAACATACCTACAAAATATTGAATCCTACCCTCTTTGAGAAAAGTATGCATTCGATGGTGTGGTTGGCTAGGCTCCTGAGGACAGGCTATTGTAGCCAAGTAACACAAGTCCCTTGGCAATTTTCATGAAGTCAGGGACTACAAAATTCTGAGGATGCAAGACCCTCCTACAAAGTGCATCTAGTGCAATTCCCCTCTCACCAAGTGACTTTCTAATTATAACTAGATTTTATTAAGCACATAAATAATCCTGATGGGTGCCAGTTTCACTCATTTGTAGTTCCTAAGTTAATTGGTAATAATAATAATAATAGAAATAAATATTCTGCCTTGGATCTAACATATTGTGATCACATCAACAGAATTCAATCAGGCATAATCCTGATCATTTCTTTCACTGTTTTGTTTTGTTTTGGTACTGGGGATTGAACTCAGGACCATGAGATTGCAAGGCAGGCACCTATTCCTCCAAGCTATCTCCCTAGCACCACTAATAATTCCTTTTAAATGTGGACTTTTTAAATCTGTACATGGTAAGTGTACTGAAATCATGACTCAGAACCACTGCAGCAGGTGAGACTGTCTCCTCTATTGGCCCTTGGGCTCCTCTCCACCTGGGGTCAGCACTCTCACTAAATGCTATAGTGCTGCTCACCCAACCGCAATTCCTAAGCAAGAGTACATTTCCACCCAGATGATGAGAGAACTAAATAAATGAGTAATGGATCTAGTTCCAAGCAAATATTTGGAATATACAAAGCAATGCAAGGTGCCAGGGAGAAAAGCTTATGCCATCATGTTAGACACACAAATATACTTCAGTTTTGTCAACCATGTATAATTTCACAAATATTTTGTATTCAGAATCAAATCAAAATGCTTGACAGTAATGAATCTGCATTTGAGGATTTGCCTTCAGGCAGAGAGAAGACCACATGCTTCTCACTTAAGTATAATTACCAAAGACTGCCTTGCATTTTTTATGACCTGGGTTATTGCTCAATCAGTGGTTCATTGGAATTTTATTATTTCAATTAAAATTGGTTCATTTTAATGGCATAGATATTTTCAATGGGCATTCTTTTCAGAGCCTTGACAGACCTGCTAGGTGATGTCATGATCCACATTTCTCTTGTAGCCCTCATTTCTGTTCAGTCTTTTTTTGTTGGTTTGATTCCTTCTTTAATTTTACTTCTTCATGATTTTTTTCTTTTTGTTCTTCCTTTTAAGTGATCTCATCCACTGAGAGCATGTAGCTAGGACTCACAAATACTCTCAACTTGACTAGTGTAAAGCAAGCCTTTTCTCACAGAATGCCTACTCTTGGCTCAGTGGTCATACATCCAACCTGAAGTTCCCTATTTGTTATAATAGAATACTTGTATTTGATCATAGCTAATATTATTTTTTCTTTTACCTTTAATTCATGTGATAGTCTTTATTTAAAATACTTCCTGGCTTACAATATTTTAAATTGTATAGGAAGGAAGAACAAGGGAGAAAGGAGGAAAATGGAAGGGAAAGAAGATAGGCAAGGGAGGGGGAATGGAGTGGAAAGAAGTAAGAAAAGAGAGAAAGAAAGAAAATGTCTCAACTTAAAGGCACTATGGTCCAGCAGAACTTGAAAATGCAGTAAAATTTCATAGATGTTTGCATAATAAGTACTTCAAGGTAAAATTTTTTCCCCTCTGAATGCATATTTTCATCAAGATAAAGTGCGGCTGGTGAAATAAATGTCTTTTTAATTTCCTTTGCAATAAGCATCCTGCCCTTATTTTGTTTTAATGATTACTGTATTTCAGTATAGATAATCAGATATTGGTTGTCATGCTCATGTTATCAATCTTCTCTCAGCTCTTTGTTAAAAAATAAGTATAATCCCAGCACTCTGGGAGGAAGAAATGGAGGATAGTAAAATCAAACCAAGCCTTGCCAACTTGGTGATGTGGTAACACCCTATCTCAAAAGAAAAGCATTGAAAAGGACCAGGAATGTACTACAGACTGAAGGCCCTGCATTCCATAAAACTTTCTATAACTCTCTCAAGTTGATCACTTATAACATCATTGAAAGGCATTTTGGGTATAAGGTTTGGTGTACAGTGTTTCTGACCACTAGAAAAAAAAAGTATGGACCTGAGAAAACAAACAGGGAATAAAAGTCTAAATTTCTAGTAGAAACAGAAGCAATAGGAGGCATGAAGAAACTTTGTTTGAGCAGAGTTTATCTGTATATGCATTATTTATGCTAAGTATGTTCCAGTTTATGTGTTATGTACAAATCCTCTGGGGAAAAGTACAAATTTTTTGTTTTTCTGGATTTTAGATTGTATTTCCTACTCTTTTGTTCTAACACTCATGGTTCATCAAAAGTTGTGATTATTTACACTATATAAGACAATAAAAACAAAACAAAACAAGAGGAGGCTAGCACTAACTTCCTCTCACTTTGTACACACTTTACTACAAAATCATTTGCAAGATTACCTTGTTTTACAAAGCTTTATTTTGTTCATATATTTACTTGTGGAATTTCCATTATGAAACTGTAAACTGTCTCCATTTTATGAATTTTACAGATGAGAAAACTGAGATTTACAAGTGTTAGTTTTCCAACCTATAAATTCCTGACCAGGTATGTGTGCTCAAGATCACTACATTAATATTTACTTGCATGACAGTGTTTTTGTAAATTAACTTTTTGATCACTGGATTGAAACTATTTCTGGGTATAGTTAAATGAGTTTAAAATTTGAATTACGAATTTTATTGAGTACATTGTTCTTTGCAAAGTACTCAGGCGTCTTCCAAATTACTGACACCCTAAACGAAACAGGAGAAAACTCATCACCTTCTCTCACTTCACCAAATGGGCTGACGCATCTCCTCTGCCCGGGATAATGCCCACTTGTATTTGTTCGTCGTCTACTGACCGCTGATGATAGAGGTGAGACTTAGCACGTTTAATAAATGTTTATCAGGGGGTGTCAGTACATGTCTGTCACATGTCATATTTTTCCACTGACCCATGTAGTGTCAATGGAGAGAAAATACTTTCCCCCAAAGGCTTGGTATTTGGAAATGACATGCGGAATTATTTTGCTTGTCATGATAACAATGAGATTTTTAACAATTTCATTCTAAGACATTGTTTTTGTTATAATATGTGTTACAACTTTGTTTCTCAATATTTCTTTGCACAGATGAATATAAATGAGAACTGAATTGTGCTGTAATTATCACTTGCCCATTTTCTTTAATAATATAATTTAAAGGAAGATACAATGCAAAGCTTTACACATTAACTAAGATTTTTAATAGAAATCCTAAAAACATGTAATTTTAGTGTATGTGGTTCTCTTCATATGAGCAAACTCTTAAAATATGAGACAGTCCTTTACAGGAAAAGCATTATGAGCGAGTTACTCTGAAGTTTATTTCACTAAGTTCCTGGGATTGTTACTATTTTTTGAGTCTAATCTCATTTGAAAAAGCTGTTGTGGAAAAACTCCATAAGACTGACAAATCTGCAATTTTTTTTCACTTTTGACAAAGTGATTGAAGCATCATAATAGGCAGTGATCATTTTTGTGGAACATTCATTGTGTGTGTGTGTGTGTGTGTGTGTGTGTACACATGTGGACAATCGTCTCAAAATCTGAACGTTTAAGGATTCAGTTTGATAAAATATTAGCTTATGTCTTGGCTTCCAATTTCCTTGCTGTTTTCTCTTATTATGCAGTAAGATAGCTTCATACAGTATAATTAGTGGTTTTAGTTAGCACACCAGATTCAGAATAAAGGGCAATCAAAATGAAATGTCAGAGAATGGGTGTATGTTTTACATTAATAAGGTTACATTATCCTCCCCTTTCTACAGAATTTCACCAAAAAAACTAAAGTAAATAAAAGAGTAATTGTTAGCCAATTATGCACAGCTATGTGTATGACTTAGCTCCCTGTGAGAATGCAGAGAATGAAAGTGCTGGCAATCTCACCATCCTCTGACAAAGTCCCTACCCTTTCCCACTCCTGCCCCTCCTGACGCAAATTTATCAGATTGACATTGACACTGCTGAGTAAACAACCCTTAAGCTAGACCTTGTTCTGGCCATCCGTGTTGCCATCTCCACAGAAAGGCAGGGTCCAGAAGACCAAACAAACACAGCCTAGTGTGCCTCCCACCATTCCTTGGTCTGGAGTTCGCAAGTCTAAGCTCCAAAGACACTGGTGCATCCTGAGGGTGCGCACGGTTACCCTGACAATGCCCTGCTTTCAGCCCTCTGAGACTGAGCAGCGGTTCAACTCACACAGCCCCGAGTCTGGGGCCCTGCAGACCGTGTCCCAAAACATTTATGTGGGTTCTAGCGGATCAGTTCATGGTGATTTGCTATGCACCAATAGGAAATACAATTAACTACCTTAATCCTTAGAAGAGACCATATTGTACACGAGAACTCTGCACAAGTTAGTCAACATATTAAAGGCAATGAACAAGGGCCAGCCAGGTAGCTCAACAGATTAAAGCTCCTGTTTGGGCAGATGAAGGGACCAGTGTTTGATCACTGCTATTTGGTGCCAGCCCCGCCCCTGGGCGTGCTGAGATTTTGACTGAGACTGGGCGTGGTGGTGTCCACCTGTAATGCCAGCACCTGGGAGGCTGAAAACAGGAGAATCACCAGGAGTCCAATATATATAGTGAGACCCTGTAGATCCTGTACTAAACACATAAAAACATAAATAAATAAATAAATAAATAAATAAATAAATAAATAAATAAATAAATAAATAAAGGCAATGAACAGGAAAAGTTTAGAATTTTCCTGGAAATATAGGATCACATGACTTATGATAAGTTTGGCCTTGAAGTGAAGTCAGGAAAGATGATTGATACGATTATTGCCAAAAAATCTACATGAAATCCATGTGAGGAAAATGAATATTAATCTTTACAACACCAAGATATCATCTACCAATTCCTTAGGAGGTGTCTATGCACCAAATAAAAATAAATTAGCCATCTGTCCTGTTTTAGTAAGGCAGTTTTTTTCTATTTTTCTTATTGATGACTCTTTTGTTTTCTCTCACAGTACTTCACTCTTGATACATTTATTTCCAGTTTTTCATTTTGGAAAATCATGTCATTTTAGCCAGGCAAAATATAACAGAAATTCTGCTACTCTTCTGGGTTGATCAAAGTCATATCGGAATGATACAGAGATATACACTTTCATTTATCTCTTAATCCTAGGGAATAAAATAAAGATTAAAAAATTGAGGAAGCAATGGAAAAAATGTAACATCAAAGAGCGCAGAGACAGAAAAGAACAAAATACAAGTTTTTTTAACAATAATATCTCCTTTTTTACTATATTCATATTTTTCCCTACACGTATCTTACAGAATTAGATCAACTTAGCTCAAAAATAATAAGTTTCAAACATAGAGAGCATTTGATTCCTTAGATAGGTTGTAAATGAGACTAGTTCTATGGTCATATGATAAAACATATTTTGTGCTGCTATAATTATCTAAATATCAGTAATACTTAATCTTTAAGATATTTTTTGTGAGATTGACAGAGGATGTATGTTTTCTTCTTTTTACAGGAAACATTACCTAATAGTCTTTCTAAAATATAGTTTAAGAAATCTGAAGTTGGACTCTTTCATAACTTTAATTAAAATATAAAATCATCAGGAATAATTTTCAATCTTTATGGTTTCTAAAAGAGTTCTCAATCCTTATGTACTCTATGAAAGTTCATATACTTTTAAGAAAAAAAGTACACAGCAGATAGAAAAGAATTTTTTCTAGATTTTTCTTTCAAACATAATAGAAAAGAATTATTTTTTCTAGATTTATCTTTCAAACATAACTATATTCATTTAATATTCACTAATTGTTAGTTGTATTTTTCCCAGCCTAAATTATTTTCATAATATTAGTGTTGATATTTCATGGACACATGGTAAAACAGACTATTTACTTTTATTTAATCAGGTAAAATATTACAGTAAAAATATATATTATGCTAAGAAAAAGGAATATCCCATATTGAAAAAGATCAACCTGAAACAGAGATGTAATATCTCAGCCCTATCCGAAGGACATTCATGTTAGAAAACTCATCAACTTGAAAGTTCTGACGCCTATGAAAATTCAAGAGTTACATACAAACCCTGCTGCTTTGAAGGATTTGGGAATGATTTGGAAAGTCACTGTTGATTCTGAAATTTAATTTTCTCATGCACCTTACTTGCATGTATTTGACAAAAGCGTCAAACAACTAAATCTCTTTGCATTATTATCCAAAAAGACATTTTCAATATCCAATATATTAATTATTATAACTGTCCCCTACTGACCTGTTCTGAAACTGTCTCATTGCTACTTTTTTTCAATAAAATTAATATAAAAAGAATTATTTCTCTAAAATTCACTGTCTACATCTTACATCTTTTACATTTCAATATTTCTCTACATTTTTAATATGCTGTACAATGATTGACTTTCAATAAAGTTAATGAGAACAAAAAGACATTTACAGTCAACCAGTGTGTACATATGTGGGGGTGGCTCTATTTTTCTATCTAGCAACAGAAAATATTGTACAAAGATAGAAAAGGCTTGTGTCCACCCAATTTTAATGTAGTATGCTGTGGAATTAGTAGGAACTTTAATGTAGTAAACTGTGGAATTAGTAAACCTTAAATAAATAAAATCAGAAGTTTGCAATCAAGAAATGACTCTTCTAAAGATAAGAGAAACATGTTGAATGCTTGATCTTTTGAAAATATATCACAGTAAAAGAAGACACTAATTTGCCTTCAAAATACTCCCCCTCTTTGAAAACACTCATCCAGTCATCCTTGCCACTTTTGAAAGTGGTTTGGAGGTCATTTTTCATGACTGTTTTTAGTTGCACTCTCAGGACTGCCCCAGTATCTTGAATTTATTAAAAATGTTTACTTTTCATGATAGTTTTGACTTTGGGGAAGATCCAGAAGTCCTAAGATCAGGGCCTGGTAAAGAAGGTTGACAAGGATTCACTGACAGGAATTGTCAAACCAGGAGTGCTGCATCATGGAGCATTATCTCGTTGGAAGATGAAAGCTTTTGCCTATTTCTCAGGCCATGTTCTACAACCATTCTTTCTTAAGCACTTAAATCACTCTTTATGCTATTAGCAATTCCAAACAATATTCAGATAAAAACTCAGCATACACAACATACAAAAACACAGCTTACATCACCTTAATTTTAGACCTTGATTTATGTGCTTTTCTCACAGGAGGACAACTAAGTGATTTCCACTCTAAATCTTGGTCTTCTGATCACAATCATAAATCTAAATTTGACTTCCTGTGGTGATATTTCTTAAAATACTGGAATTTGAAGCAACAAGTCTTGAACTCTAATAAAATATACAAAATTTCATGTAGATGTATTTTAGGAGGAGATGTGTGATTTATAGTATACTTTAAAACAATATTTTCTCAATCATAGCTCACAACTGATTGCCTATATTGAAATAACTGAAGTTTGTTACCTACTGTCATAAAGGTTTTATGTGACGTGTCTTTTGTTGAAGATTACTGTCTTGGATGGCACTCAGCAGCAGTGCCCAGCATATTTTTAGAATCATATCTCAAGTCTTGTATTATCCCATCTTATCTTCTTCAGAATGGTATGATTCCATTTAATACAGAAGATAACTTTCTTAGTGATCTCAGTATATTATTTGCCTTCTTATCAATAGTCACATTCTCATTTTTCTCAAAAAAACTAATTTTTGTGTCTTAAAAATTTTAATTTGTAGTATTAAAATTATAACAATGAGCTACAATACCTTTTACCCAGTACTAACTTATTATCACTAAGACTCCCTCTAAATTATGAAGATGGCAAATAGCAAATCATTTCTTAAAACAAATCTATAAACTCCTCTATTTCAACATATCAGTAAATTATTACATTAGCACAGTGCTGTGCACATCTTGTAACAAGTGAATTTAAACATGTAAAATAATGCAAGGTTCAAAATGGAATGCTTTGTTAACATTCTAGTACAATGACTGTAATATTTCAACTGTTGTCTCAAATTCTATAATATACAATTTCTTCAAGTACAGTGAATTTGTTCTATGCGTTTTCAAGAATGTAAGGATGAGAGAGAGAGACAGGGAAAGACAGAGACAGACAGACAGACAGAGACAGAGACAGAGAGAATCTGAATAGGGACACATGACAATGACCACTGTGGTCACACTCTAGGGATCTGCCTTGTCCAAGCAGCCTCCACTCTTAAGAGCACATTTAGCCATATTTGTCGGTGCACTCAAATCCTGATCTACTAATCATATCTCACTGTTATAGTCCAATCACCATCCTAAAGCCCTGGGACTGAGCCATGGGGATATGACAGGGTTGTGAACACTCTAACTTTCTAAGTGGGCTTAATCCATTGAAGAGACCACTGAAATGCCATGGAAGAGGGTAGTGGGAACATAGATAAAGGGACTACATCATGACATGTGGCCCCAGGAACACATCCGGTCCCCGCTCTTTGTCTGGTTTTCCCTCCCTCCCTCTCCCTCTTTCATTCCCTCTCTGTGTCTCTGTGTCTCTGTCTCCCTGTCTCTCTCTCCCCTCTCTCTCTCTCTCTCTCTCTCTCTCTCTCTCTCTCTCTCTCTTACTGTCTGTCTCTGTCTCTATCTCTCTTCTTTGAGGCTACTAAGAGGTGGACAGATTTGCTGACACATCGCTGAAGTGTGTTGCTCTGCCTGACCACAAGCCCTAAAACTAAAGAACTCTAAAATCTCTCTTCAGTTTCCTGCCCTCAGGTATCTCAGCTTAGTGATGGGTTACAATGATCACTTTCTACTTTCTCTCTTCTTGGACAATCCAGGGTTCTGAAAGCAAAGGGCTATAGAAAAGACTTGCTAACACTTTAAGGATAGTAGTCAAGTGAGAAAGTGTAAACCACACTTTGATTCACACATTACATTATGCAGTGGTCCATCTACAGTTACTACACTTGACCTTTCTGTTCATTGCAGTTACCTTAGCTTTAAGGACTGCATCAATCACATAGATTTTCAAAGTTGAGTTCTTTACTACATACTAGTCAGGCAAAATCATTAGTCTTTACAATACCTACAAAGTCCGTGAGAGCCAAGCAGCCTGTTGGGTGACCAGGTGCACTTTGGCAACAAAGGATTGAAAGAACAAATGCTGCTAAGCTTATTTTCTAACAAAAATGAATTCAAATGTAGAAATGAGGAAGAAATTAAGAACCCCACATCCTCAAATAATGAGAATCTGAAAAAGGAAAAATCTAAAGTGTTAGATGAAAACAAGCTAAAGATGAGGATATTTTTAATAACAAGGAAGACAGAGACTAAGAGCCAAAAGAAGAATTTTGAGTAAATAAACACAATCCTTCATAGAAGTATGGAATATGGGACAGAAAAGAGGGATGAAAGTTACCTGGCCAGTATCAAAAATGATTTTTATAATCAAATAATATTGCTTCATATCATATACAATTTACCAACATTGAGATTAAAGAAGAAAGGAAAGTATCCATTTCAGTCAGATGAAAACTATTAATACTATGTAAAGAGCAATATAAAGATTTCAACCACAAATGAACATAAAAGCAATACTTTGCATGTAGCAGCCCTAGAACTGCCTTTTAAATCCAAACAAAGTATCTTGCGGTGATGAAGAGTCAGGAGCCTTTCCAACATAAGGGCATTGCACCAAATAAACTACAGCCAAAATCTTAATTGTTCATGGTCATTCATAAGCATTAAACAGGGTATGCATGTACACAAAAATGTGTATATGTAAAGCTGGCAAACTTTCATTAAGATCAATATATTGTATCACTGCTAATTTTCTGATTCTGATATTGCACTATACATAGGTGCTTGTTATTCTTGACAGGTACACATCATCTCTGTATTATTTTCTATACTTGTATGTGATCCTATAAGTATCTTAAAATACAAAAGTTTTAAAAATGAAAACACAAAAAATAAAAGGGTGCCATATTTTATTACTTAGAGTTAATTTTCCAAGGTGAATGGAACAATTTAGTGTTGCAAAGCATGCAACTACTTCAAAAAATGTTTGACCTATATTTGAGGATATGCAGGCTATCCAATAGGAAAGAATTTAAAACTAATAAACTAAGAGAATATTGGAAAGCCCGGAGGAAGGAAGAGTGGTTGTACTGCATGACTGTGATCTTCAAAGAACAGTGCAGACCCACAACAGCAGCCAAACAAATATGTATTTATAAAAAACATCAGGCTACTTCATTGAGCAGTCAAACAGCTATAGAATGAGACTAAGAGAAAATATCAGAGATCATCAATCAAAATGAAAATAAGCTTAGAAAATTGTTTTAAAATAATAAATGGATATTTTCATATTTTTATTTTAATATTGTAAGAGTTTTAATCAAAGGACATTTTCAAAATTGAATAAAAAATTAAAATGTCATTGGGTAATTTCCGAGACTTGGAAATATTAAAAAATTCACTTCAGATAGAATGCATACGAAGGTGAAATCTAAAGCCCTTCTATTTCTAAAAGAAAATATGGAGTGTTTTCAAAACATTGGAGCTGACAGTTTTTACTTTATTTTATTTTATTTGGCAAACCGGGGATTGAATGCACATCCTTGTGCTTGCCAGGGAAGCGCCTATTCCACTTAGCCATCTCCTTGGCCCTTTTATTTTAAATTAATTGATATTTTATTGTATAAGATGCTAAAATCTCTACCTATAAAAATGGTAAATTATACTTTAATAAAATAAAAAATTTTGCCTCATAAAAATTCAACATCAAGAAAATGGACAAGCATGTCAAAAACCATAGCTATGGAAAAAATATTCATTACAAATATATCCAGCAAAAGACTTATTCAAGCATTTAAAAATTATAAATAAATAATAAATATATGAATCATTTGAATAAAATAAAGAATTTAAGCTGTTATCTCAAAATATATACAAATCAGTAATAAAAAGTAAATAAGTTGAATATCCCTAATGTTCATGAAATTTCATACTATATGGTAATACTATTTTTTATTCACTAAAAAATAAATGAAAAGCCGTGTAAGTAAAATGAAAAGCCATAACTCTAAATATTGAATAATGGAGTCATCAGAAGTCTTTGTGTGTCGCTCCTAGGAGTATAAAATGCTCTAAATACCTTGGTATGGAGCTTGGGATTTTCAGTTAAATATGTATTTACCCAATACTATTATAATTTCAGTATTAGAAATGGAATTTATGAAAGATACATAAAAATTCCATAAAATAATTTCGGTAAGAAGCCTTATAGTATTTTCATTCATAATAATAAAAAAAACCCTACCAAATATTCCTTAACAGCATAGTAGATCAACAAGCCATGACATATGAACAGCATGAAAAACTATTCAGTGATTAGAATTGTCCTACCAATACCTGCGATAACACACGCTTGCCTATACAGTACGTTCTACCAAAGACAGGCAAAGCATAAAATTAAATGGTTGATAACACAAAAGCAGTATGATGAACAAGACTCACCAGGACCAATACTTATGAAGTTAAAGTTCAGCTTGTTCTTGAAAAGATAATGAAAAATTATCCTCAGATTTCTTACTGCTCCAAAGCAGCACCTCTCGATCATTAAAAATTTATACCAGTATCAAACTTCTTCTATTAACTTTTGTCTATTTTAGTATCCAAAAGAAGAACCAGTGACCACCATGAGCACGTGTTTGCTGACTCACTTTGGTGCTCCTGGGACTGCACTGGTGTCTATATACAGAACCTGAAAATATATTTATATTTTTAAATAGCTCAGCTCCAGAAGTTCGAGTTTACCTAGCAGAATGACTTCAGTACTTAAAATTACCAGCTGAATCTTACATTTTCTTTGTTACTTCTAGAAATTTTAAACATGTTCTCCTTTTACAAATCAGTGGCAGGAAAAAGAAACTTATTAATACAGCACAAGGGACACAATCAGGTAGAGCAGACAAGAAAGCAGCCCTGGCTGCTTCGAGGGTTTGCAGCCCTGGAATCAAAATACCCCCAGGAGCAAAATAGTGTTATATAGTTGATTAGAAAAAGCAGGTGCAAATTTTCCTAGAACATCTGGATATATCACAGTGCTAATAACTTCTCTTTTCATTATTAACTTGCCAGTGGGTGTCCTCTTCTCCTCGTCTGAGTCTACGAGAATTCTTGCTTGCATTGTTTCTTCTTCTCTTGCTATTATAACCTCTTTCAAACTCACTTCCTGCTTACTCCTAGCTATTTTCTTCCTAGAAGTCATCCTATTATTGCTTTATTTCTCTGTCTTCTGCTGGACGCAGTGCTCCACTTTACTTCTACTTCACGCAAGCACTGTCACATGGCCCATAAAAGGCCTCACCAAGTTGGTCAGCTCCCATAGGTGCTGCCTAATTTCAGCACTGAGTGACAAAGGCTTCTAATATTGCCTCACTTGTGGACCACTGGCCATCTGAAGTGGCCCAACTCTTACTTTGATAAAAGTGGAATTTCTGCTTCAATCACCCACAGCTCAATTTGCACAGTCTCTTGTACCTAAATAGTAACTTGGGTATTGTGAAACTCTCAGAACAGGGCTATGAAAATGCCAGGCTCTCAGAAGCCCTCCAGAGAGTAGCATGGTCCACAAACTTTATATTGCTTTGGCCAATGTATTCATCTGTAGAGTCATTTTCATAAGCTTCTATCTCATATGTTTCACTGATCAGTTTTTGCACTTATGAAGCAAAACAAAATGATTAATAATGCATCTTTCAAACAGGAAATTAGAAATTTCATAGCTGTAGACTTCATGAACAAAACCCAGACTACAAGGGAAAGAGTAGAAAGAGTCAACAATTGGAATCTCAGCTTGTGAACAAGCTTTTTCAAAACAAATCACCAACAAAGTACAAAGAAAACCCAGAAAGTGGGAAAATTATGGCCAGTGATCCGTTGACAGAGGACTTATATATAGAACATATAAAAACTAGAAAAATCAGACTCCCCAAATTCAAAGATCTATTTCAAAGGTGGGCATCAGAGATGAATGAACAGGTGAAGAACTACAAATGGCAAATAAATATGTGAAAAAATGCTCAACATTATTGGTCATTCAAGAAATGCAAATTAAAACAACGCTGAGATTCCATCTGACTGCAGAAAGAGTGGCTATCATCAAGAAATCAACTGACACAAATGCTGGTGGGGCTGCGAGGAAAGGGAGTCTTTCTCCATTGTTGGTGGGAATGTAATACTATGGAGATTGGTGTGGAGATTCTTAAAAAACTGGATTAGATGCTTCATTTGACCCAGCTATTCCCTTTCTTGGTATCTTCCCAGAAGAATTAAAATCATCTGAATTAGCACAGTAATACATTCAGACCCATGTATACAGTAGAACAGTTTGTCACCTCCAGATAAATCTGGTGATGTCCATTACCTGAAGAATGGATTAAAAAGATGATTTTTATATATAACAGAGTGGCATTCAGCCATACAAAAGATAAAATGGATAGTTTTATAGATGAATGACTGCAACTCAAGACCATATTTATAAGTGAAAAAAATCAATATTTTCTCATTTCTGTGAAAAAACAAACAAGTAAATAAGATCTGAAATGTATAATAGATATTCTGAATTGGGAAGAAACTTAAAAAGAAAAGATGAACTGTGATGGGGAAAGGGAAATGAAGAAAGGAAAAAGAAAAAATATAATTATATACAAGATAGTTAAGGTTGTTATACAAGTAGTTCTTTTGGTTCATTGAAAAGAAAGTTTTGGGCAAGCCAGATAGCTTAGTGGACTAAAGCCCTTGCTTAGGCAGACATAGGGGCTGGGAGTTCAATCCCTGGGGCCTACTGCGCCAGCTCCAACCCCAGGGCATGCTGAGATGGCAATTGAGACTGGGCGTGGTGGCATGAGCTTATAACCCCAACTCTTGGGAGGCTGAAAAACAGGAGGATCACTGCGAGTCTGATCTAGGAGTGAGACTCTGTACTAAAATTAAAATAAAAGAACATTTTGCACTAACATTGTATAGGCAAGATAGCAGGCCTATATCTTCTCCTCTACATAACTATTAGGAACACAGTGATAGATAATGTACCAACTATTGTAACTGTCCTCACGATATTTTGAAATTGAGTTTCATCGCTATGGTCCTCTTTAAAAAGGGGGAGGGGTCACCTGCGATGGAGGAAAGGAGAAAAGAAGGAATGGATATATTAAAAAATGATAATTGAACTACTAATTTCTCCTGATTTATTTAAAGAACAGTTAACACTTAATTGTTCAACCTTTCATATCTATATTTGGGAATCTGATCAACTACTCTGAAGATAACAATATGTAATATGAAAACAACTGTTAATTTCCTATTATTTTATAAAATTTTGTATTTTTGTTGTTTTTTGATGTTTGTTTAAGTCTTTTTGTTTTGTTTTGTTTTCTTTAACATAAAAATGCAGGGCTGGGGAGATGGCTCAGTGGAGTAAGTGCTTCCCTGGCAAACACAAGGGCCTGAGTTTAATCCTCAGTTCCACCAAAATAAATAAATAAATAAATAAATAAATAAATAAATTCGATTACATAACAGTAGTAATATGGCTAATTAGATAAACAGAAAAATTGTCATAGAATTTCTTCAAACCAAAATAATTTTAAAATATAAAAGCTGCTGCATTCTATTTAACATGCTTTTTTTAGAAATTGGACCTATTAACATTTTCAACAAAGATACTGTTCACTATTTCTTATGTGTCAGAGTTCTAAGAGTTTAACATGCAGTGGAACACTGACTGCTCAGTGGGGATGTATCAGCCATAGTTCCTGTTTCTCAGAAACCCTGGACACCCACAGTTAAAGGAGAAGAGATTTAGTTTCTCTCACGGTCTCCCAGTACTGAGCCCATGGTCAGAGGCCCCCGAGGCAGAAAAGTCATGGGCACGTAACGCAAAGCCAACGTGCTCAGCATGTGGGGGCTGAGGGGAAGGCAAGCAGAATCTGGGAAAAGAGCCCGAGAGAAAGGGAAGGGACTGGACAGAGCAGCGCCGAGGCCACAGCCCTGTGACTCCTCGGCCACCAGCGAGCACTGCCTGGGTGTTCCAAGTCTACACCAAAGCTTACCCATCCCAGAGGATTTACTGTTCTCATTTTGCAGATGAATAAACCTTCGTGGAGAGGCTAAGTTATTTGCACAATGGAGCTCAGCATCCTACACTTCGATGTGATGTGAGACCGCTGCGGAGCGTTCTGCAAGATTAGTCCATGACCTACGAAAGCATCGATTTAAACTCAAAGAAACATTTCTTGTAATGTAACAACTTAAAGTTAAGGGAAGCTTTGGAAGGAATATCTTTATGAGAATGAAAATAAATCAGCATTCGATTTAAACTCAAAGAAACATTTCTTGTAATGTAACAACTTAAAGTTAAGGGAAGCTTTGGAAGGAATATCTTTATGAGAATGAAAATAAATCAGCATTATTTACATTACTCTAGTTTTTATACAGCTGTGAAAATACTGTCAAACCTTTTAATTTGAGAACAATTTTTTAAGTTTATTTGTATAGGCTTCAATAATAAAGTACTGTCCAGGCATGGTGGCACATGCCAGTAGTCCTAGCACTCAGGAGACTGAGGCAGGAGAATTGTTGTGAGTTTGAGACCAGCCTGAGCTACAAAGTGAGCTTAAGGCCAGCCTGAACTCACAGTGAGACCCTGTCTCAAAAAGAGAAATAAATAAATAAATAAAGTACTAATCATCATTTTATCCTGGTATCCCTTTCTGATTTTACATTTCAGAACAAGAAGTCATTAATTTATTTGCTCAAAACTAGTTTCTATGTATAAAAGCCAAGTTTTATGATGATATTATGAAGAAGGGAGATTTGGAAGTATTCAATTGCTTTTCCCTGGTACTTAAATTTTAGAAAATGTGTTTATCACTTAATCAATTGCTAAGATACTGTGAGGTGCTACTGGGGAATACACGATTGCCTAATTCAGAAAATCTTTGAAGGAAAAAAAAAAAAGACATCTATTGGTGAGTGAAAGCTATTGTGGCTAAAGGGCAGAGGGCCCCAGGAGCACCGCAGCGCTAGCGGCACGTCCACAGATGGCATGCCATGGAGAAGGCTTGAAGAGGGAGCTGTCAGAGGGCGAAGGCCAGAGCTTTGGCTCTAGCGGTCAAGTACACAGTGTCCC
This sequence comes from Ctenomys sociabilis, assembly GCA_004027165.1. NCBI lineage: Eukaryota > Metazoa > Chordata > Mammalia > Rodentia > Ctenomyidae > Ctenomys > Ctenomys sociabilis. The sequence continues at coordinate 37,150 of PVKA01012588.1, read as the reverse complement.
CTTCCATTTGCATTTGTCATTCCAACTGTTCGTACATTTATTGTTTACATTAATTCTGAGAAAACTTTTAGGAGATGCAAAGCCATTTCTAGCTAAAACATGTAAAGCATTTACACCACATGCCCCGAGTCTCGTGCGAAGCGGTGGGCGGTGGACAGTGGAGAGCACGCGCAGTTTCTCTCACCGTCCTACCAACGCTAGAGTCCATATTTATTCTGTTTGAGGTGTGGTGTCCTTTGCTCAGTGAAGTGTATTATCATGACTCAGGCCCGAATGCAATAGAAAGGACTCCCTCGTCTCTCCTGGGCCCTGTGATGGAGAGACTCCTAAGCGGCGATCCCGACAGGAGCATCCTGCCCCACCGTATGGCAGCCGGTCAGTCCTGCAAACACCCCTACCGTGACCACCAAGCAGCTTGCGCGCTAGCGCGCTGCAAACCAGCCCAGCTCGTGCGAGAGACAGGCAGCTCTCCACAAGGCGTAGGTAGGCTGCTTCTTTGTTTTGCAGCTCTCCCTTTTGCTTTCTAATCCATTTCACATTTAGCAAGCTCTGCTCTTATGTTCTAATTAGGACTTAAAGGTACGCCACGAGCTTCTCCGCGGGTGCTGGAGGCCCTCTGTGGTGGTTCTGGGTCTGTACACCCACACCGCTGTCCCATCACTAACTCATAGAAGATAAATAGCCAATGAGGACTCAGAGACACAAGTAATTCTTTCCTGGCTATCAGGTTGCCATGGTGACAGAGATCCTCCTTGCTTTAGTTCAGGAGGCAGTAGCGCCTCAGACAGTTTAGGCTGAGCTCCATGTGGTACTAGCCCTGTAAAGTTTTTCTTTCACAGTACTTCTAAACATTTTGGGTATCTGAGGGGATTTCCCTCTACTGATTGCTGCTTTGGTTGGCTGGTTTTGTTTTGACTTTGGTTCATGCTTGGTGAGGAAGCTTTAATGTCCTGAGTTACAAAAAACCCCAAGCAAAATAAGAAAGCGCTTTTTCCTCTGATGCAATTCAGGGACGATGTGGGCAAATTGCAACAAGGAGAAAGTTTTGCAAGGGTGAAAGTTTTGTCTTGCGCTGTACACCCTCTAGAACACTGGCTGGCTTTTGTACTTGGCCTGGGAACCTCTGGTGCTTCGCCTTCCTCCTGTGATCCAGGTGGGGCCTTCAGAGTTCCTTTACCATTCTGATCCCCTGAGGCAGACAAGAAAGCAAAGGGCTAAGCTTGGGAGATAGCTCAGTAGAATGAGCCCCTGAGTTCAATCCCTAGTTCTGCAAAAATAAATAATAATAATAATAATAAATAAAAATAAAAATAAATAAGAAAGCAAAGGACTCTTCTTGGAGAATTTGGGTGGGAATCTAGACTTTCCTTAAGTTTCTCCTGATAATTGATAACCTTTACATTTTTTCAAAATAGGATTTGTGTTTTAAAAAATATTTTTAAAAAATCCTACTCTTTCAAGACAATAGTTTTGTTTTAAAACTATTTGTTCATTAAAACTAACAAGTAGTAGAGCCATATAAGCACTGTATAATTGGAAAGAATCTTGATATTTGTGTAAAATATTAGCACGATTGTTGGTAAACAGACATTTAGGGCAATGTGCATCCCTATCTGCTGTTAATTGAAGCCTATGGATTGGTCAAATAAGAATGTAGTGAAAACAATTGGCCTACAAGAAGAAATTTTAATAAAAAGCAATTTTCAGTCTTGTTTCCTTAACTATTAATTTGTTTGTCTTTCCCACTCAGTTTTTTTCAAGCTCCAGTATCCTAGGGAAAAAAAAAAGCTGAACAGAAAATAACAGCATGCATGCCTAGTATTTATGAAACTCTTGCAAAGCAATGTTCAGTGGCTAACCATTGTATTTTTCCCTTTTATCTTTATAAGTGAAGTTAATTAATTATTTTCAAACTCTTAAGGAGACCTCAGAAATACTGAAATGAAACTGCTTTACTTCCCAATTCAAGAACTCTGGGTCTAACATGAAGATCTCTTGCATCTTAGCGACTGAGAAAGATGCTGCCTGTAAGAAGACACAGACTGGCCTTGGGACTAAACAGAAGCATCTGAGCATCAGCGCTGCTGGTCCTCTGTCTACCAGAGTACTTTAGTACTCCTACAACTTGGGTGTTTGCTTTCCTATCAATAATGCACCTTTCTAAATCCCCGCCTCGAGGGCTGCTTTAGGGTGAAACTAGCGAACCTGTGCAAGATTCCTCTTGGCAGTCACCTCTCAGCACAACTTCTTTCCCTCTGGCTACCCTTCATTACCAGGAGCTCAAGTGTACAACTTTTACCTCTGCTTGATCTTCTAAGTTTCTGCTGGAAATGTATTTTAAAGTGAAGGGCATTTTCTCTCTGTTTCACATCTAAAGCAAATCTGATACTTTTAAATTATTTCTCTTGATCTCTCTACCTCATGTTCACTTACACAGAAACTAACTTGGCCTTGCCTCTGAGCTGCTTGTCGCCTGCCACCTTCCGGGTTTGTGCTGATGAATTCCTGTTCTTAGTCAATGATTTCAACTGTAATTATGTAATATTTTAAAATCATGTTTAATGTGTGTTGTTATATTTAAAACGTATTGTAATTGCATTTAATTGGGCCGGCCAAATAGCTCAGCGGCTTAAAGCACCTGTATACAGGCACAGGGGTTGGGGGTTTGATCCCAGGGCCTGCTACAGTGCCGGCCCATCCCCAGGGGTGCACTGAGAAGGCAATTGAGACTGGGCGTGGTGGCACGCACCTGTAATGCCAACACTTGGGATGCTGTAAACAGAAGAATCACTGTGAGTCCAATGTAGTAGCGAGACCCTGAAGGCCCTGTAGACTCTTATCTAAAATACAGGAAAGCAATGGCATTTAATTGACACCAAGTTTGTTGTGTGCTTTGAAATAGAGAGTGAATTCTAATGTTGACCTTGACACCAATTAGCAAAGTCTGCTGACAGTTCTGAGCTGTGTGATTATTTTTTAGAGCTCTGCTTATTATTTTAAAGTTTTATCATTCAATTTTTGCAGAAAGCATTAATTATTGACAAGAGGAAAGGCTGAGGTGCAGGAATGTTCATTAATATCACATAGGAAATGCCATGGAGTACTCAATAGGTGAATCTGTTTTCACCTTGAATGCAAGAAAAATATATCATTTTCTTTTAAAAGTTATCTGAGACTATTGATCTCATACCATCTATAATTGTTATAATAAACACATAGTTGGAAGAAGAAACACAGATAGAAATAAGTCTCTACATTTCAGAAAGAATTGGGTCCCTCTAATGCTGTCACTGATGCCAGCAAAAGAGAACATAAGGCAGTGTTTTGCTGAGAATATTGGAACCAAGCAAATATTACCCAAAAAAATCAATAGATAAAAATTTATTTAGGCCAATTATTTCAGAGAGTGCTCAAGTAAAGACTGATATTCTCAGCAGACATTTGTAAGAACAAAGGAAAGAGGACAGGTCAACAGCAAAGAGAGGAGGACCAGGCAAAAGGACCGATCCAGATTTAAGCAACACTGAGCCTCACTGAAAACTGGGGATTCTGAGCCAGCCACACTCAAAGTGTCTGCAGTTATATGGCCTTATGGTTCCCTAAATGATAGGAGCTCACTTTCCCATGTGTGAGCTCCAGTCATCACCAGGATGTCAAACGTATATTTGTCATTTTTCCCTTATTACAGTGTGAGGACAACAGAGTGTGACAAGGAGCAAGCTGAAGGGAAGGTGGAGAACTGTTTAACTTCTCTTTCTGATACCTCACACTTTAGAAAAACCTAATTCTCTGGCCCTTCTTCCAAATCCTCAATTTCTACCTATGTCAGATAGAAACGTATACACAGTAGACTGAAAGTTTTCTTAGCTGTGGACTTCAGCTCTTATTTTACAACTGTAGAGCTTTGGTCCTCAGTTTAAGCATCCACTGACCTGAGTGCTACATGCAGTTAGTACTTGTACACTCGTATTACTTATCTAATCATTTGTGCATCCAAGTTCAGGGAACGCATCTTCTCCTACCAGTCTTTGAAGGAATATCCTGCTTGGTAGAAATGTTCCCATCCTGCTTTCCGAGATAGCACTTTACTTGGCTAGATTTCCTTCATAACCTGAGTTCTAAATACATTTATTTTTAACATTTTTAATATACTCTGTCTATATGTAATTATATACTAAGGAAAACCAAGTTCCTCTCATAGAGAAAATTTGTGCTCTTCATTCCAAATTATATATCTAATGATCATTATGACTATATAATAAGTGCACTTGATAGTTAATAAGCCCACTACAGTGCGATTAAATTTCCACCCAAACTACTACTTCTAATTCTTCCTTATCTCACTGAGTCATACTAACAACCAAGCAATGGCCCCAACAAGAACTCTAAGACCTGCATTTGCTTCCCAATTTCCACAATACCACATTGATTCCCAAAACACCTAGTCAGTTTTATCTTCCAGATAAGTTTCAAGTCAGCCAAACTCTTCTACCAGGGCTCTAGTGCATTTGGTGTCTGATGCAAATGCAACAGAAGCAACAGAGAAGATTTTGAATTTTAGCCACACTTCAGCAGCACAGTATTTGCACAAGCCAAATAGATAAGAATTTAGTGGCTCAATTTCACATACATAAATGTAACTATGTGAGATGCTTTATGTAGTGTTCCTTACTGCATCTTCAAAGCTACTGCCCTTTCTGCTTCCAGAGCATGCCAAATGTCGTTCTCCCTATGTTCAGGGCTCAGCAGCCAGGGCTGACTCCTGTGGCAGGCACTGCATTTCTGCTCTGCGTCACTATGCCTACTGCGCTGAGAACTAACCAGCCTCAGGCATGGTGTCCCTGGCTCTTCCCTTCCCCACCCTCCACTGCCAGCTGTGTATCCTCCATGAATGAGAGACAGGAAAGCACTGAGTAGTAACTGCACTTGCTCTGCTCGTCAGCAATGGGAGTAGGTAGCATTGCTTTCCTGTGCTGACTACAGTAAAATCCAGTGTCTGCCACAGACACCTTGTCTAGGACACGTCTGCTCCTAGAATAAGCAACAACAAAAGCTAAAGCAGCTGAAGTTGGGAGGACAGTATGGCAGTCCAAACACCTGCCTGGAAAGCCCAAAAGCCCAGGTTTGATCCCTGGTACCGCTTGCTATGCCAGCCCCTAAACCCTGGGTTAGCCACTAAAAGCAGACATGGAGATGCACACCTATAATCCCAGCACAAGGAAGACTGAAGCAGGAGGACCAGTAAGAGTTTGAGCTGTGTGGTGAGACCCTGTACCAAGTGAATAAACAAATAAAAGGTTTTTTAAAAATAATTAAAAATAAAATAAAATATCTAAAGTGATTATTTCTCAAAGCCAATAACTATACAGAGATCCACTTCCAAGGGCCACAGAGATAGTTCAGCAGAATAAGCACTTGCCTGGCAAGCACAGGGTCCTGAGTTAAATCCCTAGTACAAAAGAGAGAGAGAGAGAGAGAGAGAGAGAGAGAGATTCACTTCTGAACACTCTGTATTGTGCCCACACACTCACACCTACTGCACCCCCAAATCCAAGCCTGTCCTCTCCATACCAAGATTTACTTTCAGATCAACCAAGCTTGGTTTCAGATCAAATCAGAAAATGCCAATGTGATCCTTGCCTTGTCTAATGTGAGACCTCCTAGGATCATCAGGGTGCTGTTTGCCTTTACTGAGCGGCCTTCATTTCTGTTTTGTTTGAATAGTCCAACAGTCAAGGAAGGGCATTCCCCAGTGCAAGAGGAATTGTACCGTCCCTGTATTGTAATAGTTTTGAATAATTTGGAACAAAATCAAAGTTATTTGACTTGCCTAAAAAGGACAAAATCCTTTTTTTGTCTATTTCTCCAAAATCTCTTTTTCTCACTACCCTTCCACCTTTTACTAAAGTATAGAACTAGTACTTCCATCCTGTTCTTTAAACAAAAGACGAGTTTGCCAAATCCTGCCAGTTTCCTATCAGACTGCTCTGCTCGGCGCATCAGTGCCCTGTGTTAAAGTTGCTGCCTCTTCTTATTCTAACCCTAATTTCCCCTCCCCAGACAGATTTCCTCAGTTGTGCTGAAGGCATTGCTGCCTTCTGTGCTAATTTCCTGTCTTCACATCATCCCACTCCATGTCACTCTTCTCCACTGCCTGTCTAGTTCTCTCTTTGAATATTAAACATCTTAGACATAACATGGTACAGGTATTTTCCATCACCTATTGATAGTGAGGTTAAGCTCAGCTGCCTATGTTATAGGGTAATAATATCATTAAGCTTCTCTTCTGGAGGGTTAACAACTTATATTTGCACATCAAAAATTAGAGAAAAAGGAGAGCTACAAGGACAGCCAATATTTTGGCTCTAGGCTTTCAACGTCAGTGAGGACTCAGGACATAGGAAAACTGTAACATCCTGTAACTCAGTAGTATCACAAATTTTCTGATCAAGGAGATTATAGGGCCACAGAGGAATGATTTGATCTATAGTGTGCCTAAGGAGAGTCACATGGACAGAAACTTTCTCTCAGGCTTTCACAGAGAGCAAATTTGTCAAGGAATGGCCATGACTCATCCACATGGCTGACACTGACAAAGGATCTACAAAGTGAGGTACAGGGTTTCAGGATAAATCCTGAGGGGATTTGACTGACCTTATCAGATACAAAAGCTACATTTCTTGTTATATAGGTCTTGCTTTATCTTGGTCTTAACCATCCAGCAGAAAAGTATAAAAATGAGATATAAAAAGTAAAGCCATATTAATATGCTGAGCCATAAAAGACTTAAGTCAACAACTTCTGACATTGCCAAAATCTATGGATAACCCACTACTATAATGGACTACTGGACTATATCAGGCTAGTTTGCTGAATTCATGCACCTACAATATTTAAATGACAATGAATACCCTTCTCTGACAAAACTAAACCAAAAGGGATACAAATGAATGACCATTTTGTATCTGTATATTCAAAATAGTTAAGATAGATATACAGTTACTTTCTCTTTGTGGAGAGGATATCATGTCTGCATCTTGCAAAATGAATAACCACTAAGACAACAATATTCAATGTATTAACTATTGAAACTGTCCTACTAATCAGTTCTGAAACTGTCTCATTGCTATTTGTTTCTCAGTAAAATCATTAAAAAATAAATAAAATAAAATAATGGCACAGTGAAAAAAAATAGATCTTTTTTTGAATCTCTACCCTGTCTTCTCAAGAATATAAAGTCCATAGGAATAGAGATCTTTTGTATCTTATACTTCATTTCAAATCTAAATGTCTGATTTATTAATAAGTATGTGGTAGGGGCTCAATAAATACTTTAAGTGCATGACAAATGGCTACTTGATGAATGAAAAGAAAGAGAGGGAGAGGGAGGCACTTCCTAAAATTCATGAAATGAGCAAGCAAGCATTGCTCCAGATACCAAGAAGACAGCGGAGGCTAGGGTCCCAGTCTCTTTGCCCCTCATCTGGCTCTTTCCAGGGGAGTAGTCTGTCTGTTTCTCCGAATAACAGGCCTCTTTTGAAGTTTCCATGTAAAGCTTCAGACATAATCATGAATCAAGGTATTGCAAGGTGAAAATGATGCCCTGTGTACTAGTCCTGGAGCACCTATCTTTTTGCATTCACATCTCCCATGTGCATTTGGTCAGCAGTTTCTTCCTTCAGTTCAACACCCAAATCCTCTGCAGTCAGTGACATGTTAGGTATGCTGGTGAGACCCAATGCACCCCACAGCTGGCAAAGCAGCACTTTGGCCCCTCCACCCACACTGCTCAAGTGGGGAGCACGCGATTGCCAGCCTGATTCCCTAAATCACCTTGAAGATGGTGAGGTGGTGAGAAATACTTTTTGGCGTATGCTTTGTTTCATCTCATTGCAAATATAAAGATATTGTTCACAGTATTGTCTCATTTTGTCAATTATCATGAACATGATTGTCATCATTCCTTTTCTGAAGTTCCTTTTAGAGAGGTTCTTTATCCTGAGGAGGAACAATATTTGAAAATCATACTTGATCAATATACTCAGTAAGGTATGAGTAGCACAATTAGCATTTAGCTAAAATTCTTGCCTTTCTTTAAAAAGAGATATACTGTAAAGGATTGTTGCTTTCACCACCTATGTCCCTTTTTTTTTTTTCACGAATGAATGCTTTCCATTTTATTCAAATATTCAAACAATTTTGAGAGTGAAGCCTGGGTGCTATTGGTGAGCATTTAAAATAGTCTCTCTCTCTGTCCCTCTCTCTGTCATTCGTTGTCTTTTTTGAGACAGGGCCTCACTGTGAAGTTCAGGCTGGCTTTGAGCCCACTCTGCAGCCTGGGCTCGTCTCAAACTCGTAGCGATCCTCCTGCCTCAGCCTCCTCAGTGAGGGCTGCGATTATAGGCGTGCACCACCAAGCCCGGCTTAAAATAGTCATTAAGAAAAATCAGTGTCTCTAGGCCAGAAACGCGCACTAGTTGCTTACAAGACAACACCGGCAGTGGCGGTCGCTCTTTCATAGTGCTTTTCTTTTGGAATTTATCTACCTAGCCGCTGCACGTTGGAGTGCTGAAGAAAAACCGGTTCCAGTTACTTTCCTGATGCGAAACAATACTCACAGTAGGCACGCCCTTCGGGTCCACGCTGGGGACACGGAAAGGGACCTGGGAACACGCGCCGCACACAGGCCCCTAGCCGCGGCAGACGGCGCCTCGCCCCGCGGCCACAACTCAGCCGTGGCAGTGCAATGTGAAAGAATGGAAACTCCCCCTATGTCCCTTTTTTAAAGAATCTGAATTTTCAAATTTTAGACAGAGTTATCAACTTTTATAAATTATTGCCCATGTAAAGTTTTGGTAAGCAGTGAATATATTCTGAAACTATGGATTTTAGAAATAAGAGAATATATATATATATATATATATATATATATATATATATATGCATACCCTCTGGCTTTAGTTTTATCTTTTAGTAAACAGGTCACAGAGGACTATTTAAATATATTTGATTTTCATTTTTTATGGTTAGAAATATTTTTGTTATGGTATCTTTTGGTATTTTATGACTTTAATTAAATTTCTGATTTCTGTTCCAAACTCTGCAATATAAGGAGGAATGAAACATTTTAATAATTAGATTCATAGATGATTTTATGACATTTCAGAATTTAAAAATACCAAGGGTCTGGCAGGGGAAGATAATGTGCATAAATACATTCCAGTAAGTTTCACAAACCCTATCCTGAAAGTTCTTCCTTTTACAACACCGCAGCTAATTGGTGCAGGGGTGACTCTCCCCAGGTTAGCTCTAGAATCCTCCTTGTCCTGAAAGAGCCATCTTTCCTACTTCATAAAGTAAAATGGGTGATTTTTAAAGCAACCTCAGGGACCCAACTTTACAGAAGTTTCAATAGAAACACACATGCTGGTACAGTCACAGCACACCTCATAACCATATAAATGCAACACTTAGAAAACTTTGGTACACTTTCAAACAATCTCACAGATCAAAAAAGTTCTAATTATTTGTGGCAATATCTACCAAGTTAGTTTTCTGTTGTTCATCATTTTTGTGATATAAACAACACCATGGTTTTTATATTTTTATGTTTTTGGTGGAACTGGGTACACCATGTTTTCTTATCTTGAATTCTTTGGCACCCAGTAAAGACAACTGAAACAAGTGTCAATGCAGAAACCAAATATGCTACGTGATTTTACTATAATGATTTTTAATTTTGATTTTCATTATTCTGTTAAAAATTAATTCACGTAGCTTCCATTATTGATTGGAAGGAGGTAAATAAGTTAATAATTATACAGCATGTCATTTGTCATGATAAATACTATGCAGACACAAGTTTGATTATGAGACAGTAGCTGGGGTGGGTGATGCTACTTTTTCCTATAGGTCTGTGTGGCTTAGGACACTGGGCAGGATGATAGTGCTGCAGACCTGAGGGTGGCTCTTCATCAGAGCCTGAGCAGAAAGCACTGTGGCTAGAGAGAACCACGAATGGAAGATGCCAGAGGTGGGTGGTCTGAAAGGACAGCCACCTGACCAACATCTCTGAATCTAGGGTTCAGAGAAGAGAACAGTGTAAGAATCTTTCCACCAACTGCCCTAGAAATGTTTCTTGGGATTTATAAATGGCCATCAACAAAAGAAAGCCACCAAAAGTGAGAGATTCTGTGATGTAAAAATATTCAGTTGACTACCTCTCCTGTGGTAAAAGAAAATACTAAGCAGTGCCTGATGACCCGGACTCCCTCTCTGGCTTTCAGCAGCACGTGACCTCCAGCCTCTCCATTCTCCTTCTGCATTCAGAGTTCAGATTCACTCTCCCTTTGGAATGCCATGATGTGGTTTGCAGATACTAGAAACATAAAATTCTCCATCGGTCTTCCTCTATTAGGTACTACATGACTTTCCTAAAAGTAATCACTCCATAATTCTTTTTTAAGTGTTTTTCTCTAGAAGTCTTATTCAGCTGTACAAAAGTTATTTTTAAAAAGAACCTAGGCAGGCTGACTTGCTATTTAAAAAAGTAAGCACATCTTAAAAGTCTTTAAGATAATGCCAATGTTTTGCTTCCTGATAATAAAAACACATGAAATTTGTCTTAATACAAATATAACCTGTTACTTAGACACATCTGTGTAAAGTGATAAGGCACAACAGAATTAATAAAACAAACAAACAAAAAATACAGACTTTAAGATTCCATCATGAATCATCTTTTCCTTATCACCTTGTCCACAGTACAAAGAGAGATGCTCGTCCCTTCAGTCAGTGACTTCGAGTCAGATCTCGGAGCTGCGTGGGCTAGGCCTCTGGGAGCGTGGGCCTCTGCAGCATCGCAGTCCCCGGAACCTGGCTACTCCTGCTCGGCTAGTGGCAGCATACCCCCCAGAAAGGCCTCATGCTAACCGTCTTCTCCCAGCAGGAGCAGCTGAGATCGCTGACTAGCACTGCTTTTGTAGCTTCTCCACAGTATTACTTACTCATGAATGGTCTCAGCGGCTCTGGTCACTTCTGTGCCTGGAGTCCAAGGTCTCCTCACACGGCGTGCACACCATAAGGCTACTGAGTGCTCGAGAGCTGGGGTCCTCCGCTCCTGCCAACTGGAACCTGCAGGCAGCTCAGGGCTCCTCATTTTGTTTCAGAGTATCTGCCAGGGCTGCGCCTACAAGCGTTCCCACCAACAGCTGACTTCAGTTTGCATACACAGCTCAGGTTGCTTTGCTACAGCTTTTTATTAGGTTCCCTTAGGTCTCCTCTCAGCAGCCAGCTTCTTCACAGACTTGTTCCGACATTATAATGGTGTCCTAACGCTTCCACACAAGGAAGGACCTTTAACTGCGATTCCCTAGCAAGGCTCCAGTGTGAACGAAGAACAGAGTGACTATGAAATTCGGCAATCTGCTTAATGTTGAGAAATAAAAAGATGTTAAGCCTTTGTACGCTTAATAAATTTGGAATGGTTCTGAGTAGATTCTCCACAGTCAACAAAGGATGTGGAGAGCGTAAAGCAGCTGACACTGGATAGTGGTGGGGCTCACGAAGGAAAGGGCTCCTGCGGGCCAGAAGCATCCTTTGGGGTGACGGCGCTCCACGCCAGATGCGCGGGTCAGCGCAGTAGGGCACAGGGACACACCGTGGGCAGTGAGCAGGACGGCAGCACGCAGATGGCACAGCGAGCAGAGCGTGGCACACGGATCAGGTGCCTGGTACACACTCACTCAAATCCACTGCATCCAGCTAGTTCAGCACAAATTTATCTGATAAAACTTCTTTGTTATCACAGTGATGTCTGGACAAAGTTATCACTACAGTACTTCCACAAATAAGACCAAGTCTTACATCCCATTCCATGCAAAAGCATGTGCTAGGGCTTGTTTCAGTAGATATCTTACTTTATTCATGTACAACAAGCTGCCTTTATTCACGTACAGAAATGCACATTTCACTTTCTTCTGGGATGTCACTACTACTCTTCAAACCCTGAATTTTGGTCTGAGTTTCTTGCAGCTCTGTTTCCTATAGAGCTGCTCGCCCCAGCATCTCATCTCCAGAAGCAGAGCTGTCCTAAAGGTGCACCTCTGGTCATGCTGTGAGTTCAAATGCCCCACATTGACTTGGTTATGTCCGTCCACTATGTGCTATCCGTGCGCTATACTGACGTTGCGGTCCTTCCCCGGAAAGTCCCAATTTCATCTGCTTACACAGGTGTTTACCCCTCCAAGGGTACCTCAGTGAGCATTTACAAGTACTTAACTATAATGTATGTTATCATTTATTTTAATTATTAATGACAAAAGTATCATTTACTTTCTTGGTCTTTTTTAGACAAGATCAGGCTGTGCAACTCAGACTGGCCTGGAGCCCACTTTGTAGCCAGGTTGGCCTCAAACGCTCAGCTACCCTCCTGACTCAGCCTCCTGAGTACTGGGATTACAGACATGCTACGCCACATCTGGCCATGTTTAATTTTATATTGCTCTATAATTCAATATGTTCATTGAGTATTGCTATTAATTTATTAAATGCATCCACATAGCTGACAATCTTAACTGAGGTTTAAATTTTAGGATGTGGTTTGTCTTAAAAGCACACTAAAAAATTCCTTTCAGGTTTATTTTCTAGCTGGGTCTTACTTTGGGAGAAATACAGTGTTATAAAAAAAGAAGCCCATGAAATGCGTGAGTGTAGCGAAATCTCAAAATGTATGATAATTTTACCTCCTGGACAGATAACACAAAATAATCAAATGAAAATTTAAAAAAAATCTTGGCATCACTTGGAACAGGATGAGTGTTAGTAACTAAGAAGTTCTATTTCAAATACCAGGACATGCAAATAAAATTTAGAGATAAAAAGTGTTTGATCTCTGAAAGAAATCACACCCAAGAGGGGTGGTGGGCCCTCGAGGTGTGGCCCCCTGCAGGCCATACGTGCCACTGCCAGGGCTCACGAAACTCAAGGAACTCAGCAGAGCTCACAGTGCTGGCATTCAGATATTTTGGACCATGACATTTATCAAACAAGACTCACAGAGAGCTGATTGGATTTTGGGAAAGCCTGTTAATATTTTGTGGAGTCTAAAATGACCCACCTATAACAGATACTTACCTTTTCTCTATAAAGAGACAGACAATAAATGTTTTAGGAATTGGTAGCCATGTCACAGTCATGTCATCTGGTCCCGTGCAGAGCCCATGGCCCACACAGTGCAGTGGAGCGAGTCGAGCTATGTAACAGTTCTCCAACACTGATCTAAAATAATATCAAATTCACAAGCAGGAGAAATCAAAACCATTTACAGATAATTGATAGCCTTAAAATATTTGACAAATAGCCACCTATTAAGTGAAAACTTTGACTTCATAAAATATTAAATTTCAGCACTCTTTATGGCTCAGGCAAGATTTTCTAGTTAACTGTAGTTAGTATACTTGGTCAAATTTAATTAAAGCTAGTCTTTTATTTATTTTTTAGTAGAATGTATTTATTGAGGGAAAGAAAGCTCCTGTCTGAGAGAGGGGCAGGATAGCTTTTATTATTTATTTATTTATTTATTTTATTTATTTATTTTTGGCGGTAACAGGGATTGAACTCAGACCCCTGTACTTGCCAGGGATGTGCTTATTCTACCGAGCCATCTCCCTGGCCCCTAAAACTAGCCTTTTAGAAGGTATTCAGTACTCAGTAAAATGATTTGAAAAGCATTTATATAAAATATACATGTAATTTTAACTTCATAGCTCAGTTGACCGGTATTAACAAATGCATGCACTATCTAATCATCTAAGATGATATGTTATACAAATTTGTGGCTTCCTGGTGGGAGGACAGCGTGAAATAGATAAACTAATGTGGAGGCTCCTCGTACCAACTCTGAGTCTCCTGACAAACAAGCAGCGCTGAGCTCCCCACACATCTCCGACCTTGTGATCCTCAGAAATGCATTATAAGAAGTGAAGTATGGATCTGGGATGGATTTTGTTTAAATTTATCCCCGTCACTACTATTATTTTTGGTGCTTTGAAATACTGTCTTTTTATTTATTTTATTTTATTTTAAAGAAGAAAAACAAAAGCAAAAACTAGAACAGATAACAAAAGTAAAGACAGAAACCAAGCAATTTCCTCTATACTGTCTTTTTAAGGAGTTGGTATTCCCCCTTGTTCGTGGCCTCTGTGGGAATGGCCTCCGTGGGAATGGCCTCCGTGGGAATGCGCTCCAAGCTCCTTCCTAGTTCTTCACTGTGTATTACCTTATAACATTCCCTGGACTAGAGCACAGGCAGCTTCACTTCATTCCTGTGCTGGGAAGCAATATTTAGTCCTTGTTTTTCCAAGTGCAATTATACCTCAAAGTAGGGATTTAGTAGCATGATTCTCCTTTCCTCTGCATTGAAGTTTTAAAGCAATGATGTAAGCAGTAACACATCATTGTTGTAAGACTTGAACTCCATCATGATTTTCTGCTACTTTTATTTTTCAGTATTGGGGATCAAATTCATGACCTTGCATTCGCCAGGCAGGTCTTATTTTGCTGAGCTCTCTCCCCGGCACCCCCACTACCTTACCTTCTTTGATTGTGTCTGCCTTCCCAAACTGACTTCTACAGAGTCTGCAGTACACCAGGCAACACATTACACTTTGGTCACTAACTGAATGATACCAGCAGGGCCATCCACTCTATCAGTTTGAATGTGAGAACTTGGACACAACAACAGCTTAAGCCCCCTCCAAGAAATACATGAAGAACACAACTTCTGTGAAATTACAGACTTTGATGCCATTATGCAGTTGGGCTGAGGAGATAGCTCCATGGCTGAAGTATCTGCCTAGGAAGCACAAAGTCCTGAGTTTGATCCTTGGTACTTCAAGAAAGAAAATTGAAAACACTAAGAAGGAAGAGGACGGAATGCTACAGAAGTCATACAGAACAAATAATCTCAGTTAGGAAACCACACTCATTTGTAGGAAAAGTCATAAAACTCTCTATCATGTAGCTACAGTAGAATCTAACACAGATAATCTAACACAGTGGCCTGACATCATGCATGATGTTGCCTTGCAATTCGAGAAGCTAGGGAAATGGTCCATGTCAAAGCAGTGCATACAACCTGGGTCCTGAAACTGTAAGTCTTACTTTCTTTACCATTTTACTTCCTCAAAAACTAATGTGATCAAATCACATACACAAAATATGCTTCTACTCTCTAATCCATGAATTTAGAAAACATGCAAAGAATAAAAACTTTGTAATGATCATGAAGATCTACATATTTGGCTTTGAAAACCATTTATTTATGTTCTATGAGGGATTGGCAAGATACACAGTGAATGTTTAAATTAAAGAAATGTTACAGGAAAGTCTATGTTGCCATTATTCTCCTTCCTAATATTGCACTGAGGTCAGGTCGCACAGTGATGCCCTCCTCTGCGTCACTTTCTGAAGCAGTTCTGGAAGATTCCTCACATGTCCTCACAGAGTATGATGACGACACAGGGGCTGCTCTTGCTGGGGATACCCAGCCTACAGGCAATGTAGTGAGAGCTCCACTGTGTGCCCTCAGCCACCTGCTGTCTGGATCCAGTGCCCTGTGTCTGCGGGCTCTTCCCCAAAGTTGAGTGGCTACGCAAGGTAAAGGTTCTGAGCCATTCAGGACATCAGCCACTACAGTGCGACTAAGGATATCCACAAATGAGGACACTTGGAACTGCTTCTGAAAGACCCCAGGGCAGCGCCCAGCGTGTTCGAGGTGAGGGCACAGTTCTGAGGGAGGTTAAGGACGTGTGTCATTTGCAAGAATATGTTTTAAAAATGTAAACACTCAGCATACTTTAATTGTATTTTCCATATGCTATTGGTGAAACATATTATACAACAAAATAAAATATCCACATATATGTTCACATGCAAAAGCACTGCAAATCCATCTGCACTCTGAATGCTTGTTGGTGGATTAACTTTATTTCTATCTTGCTTCTGAAGAGTTTTCACTGTGCCTTTCCATGCTGCCCTCACAATTACCCTCATAATTAGGTGACCCAGCCCTCATAAAATTTGGTCTATTTATAGATAAAAGCCCTCACAACAAAGATGAACATTGGGACTTCAGTCTTCCTTTTATATCCTATGAGTTTAATGAAAAAACACACAAAATTATTGTATTTAATTAAGATAGTATGAGTTTAAAGAAAAAATTATCTTAATTTATTATAATTAATTATATTAATGTATAATTTATGTGCCCATGTCAATAAACTGGTGTTATGTAAAATATCTTGAAAAATCTTTTTTACCTTGAATTTTGCCTTTCAAATTATTCCTTGACTTTTGTCTGTATGTTGCTCTACAACTATACTTATATGCTTTCTATAATTAATATTCTTCAAAATATATAAATATAATAAGCAATTTCAGTACGATTAGTAGAATGGTAGCCCTAATATTATGCGGTGACATTAGTAGTAATTCCTTTCTTGTTATGCAGTACTTTCCATTTCCATGAATTTATTTTGTCAACATGTAATCTTTTGAGTTAAGTTGAGTTTTATAAAGGAAATAATTGGGGACAAGTGACATCTACCTCTTGTTCTAATCTTAACCGTTGCACTATGTGCTCTTTTTAATAATTGTAAACTCTTCCCAGAGTTACTGCACAGAAACTGACCACAGTGTACTCTGCCTATTCCCTACTTTCTTGGGTTGTTGAGTTTGAGTTTGTACCTCATTCATCATTGTTTCGAAGCCAGTAAAAATAGCAACATTACCTGTTACCGTATTTAACTTAGAACTTTTATTTTATTTTTATTTTTTATTTTTTAGTGAAACTGGGGATTTAGCTCAGGCCCTTGGCTTGCCAGGGAAGAATCTTAGAACTTTTAAAGATCGTCTACACAACTAACACAGCAACTGATCAAAATAAATATTAAAGACAGATAAAATCATATTTTATGACACTATTTATCAAACACAGAGCTCAGAACCTCAATGGGAATTTTATGGTCTTGAAGCAGCTGAAGAACAGTCATGGCAGCTTAGCTAAGGGAAGACTGTTACGCACATGCCTCCTCTAGCCTGGGGCTTACCCCTGAAGTTGAGCCATTGTTAACGAGTTGCCTTACTGTTCATGCTTTGCAGATACCTTGGAGAGAGTACAAATGTTTTGCAGTCCTAAAGCCAGAGTTTTAGTCTGAATTAAATTTGAACTTGTGAAGAGATTAGACCAGCTCAGGTTTTATTATCTTCTGTGATAAAAGAATAGCTTTTCAGAAAGACAAAGGATTTTCATTTATATGCACCTGAGTGGACTTTATTTTCATCTTACAACCCAATTAGCAATTATTCCAGAGGTTATAGATCATCCTCTAGGGAAAGACTGTAAATGGATGTGTCCCTGTTGGTTGCCCAGGCAACATGGGATATAGGGATGGAGACCACGGGCTTCACTCTTCTCTTCCTTGCTTTATAGCAACTCTGTTTCTGTCCTTCTACCCATAAAATTATTTAAAGGAAAAAGCTATATGTATTCCAAAGTTCAAGAATACTTTCTAAATCATGTGCTCACATGTGCACAGTCTGAAGCAACTTCCTGTCTTTATGGGCCTCATGGCACTGACTTCCTCAGCTCAGCCATCCTCTGGGCCTCACCATGAAAGGCAGGGCCAGGAGTGCATGCAGCAGCTGTTTGTTAGTAGTTCAGAAGAAAAGGAACAAAGGCTACATCTCATATTTGTAACTGATGCTAATTTAGTGTGTTCACAACCAAAATGGAGATAAAGCAGAAAAAGAATGTGAAAAGTAACATAAAAACACAACATATTTCATGAAATTATAATTTAGGATCAAGGAAAATCATATCAACTACAAAAGCAGAGTGAATATAAGCTGTAGTAGGAAAAATGAAAGAGAATCATTCTTAATTCAATAACCCTGGTGAGTTTGGCAACTAGTCACCTAAGAACAGTTACAACAACAGTAGAAATAACACTTAAGAACATTATTTGATATTAGATATTAATTTGCTAATAAATAATAATATCCCCTTTTCTTGATATTAGTCTATTTTACTTGATAATAGGCAAGACCTAATTAGCATAAACTTTGATACTATTCTCATTTGAAAAATTTGTTGAAATTAAATAAGGACTTGAGATCAGCAAAAAGGCTAGAATATTCCTATGAGAAAGAATTAACGAAGATGGAAGTATTTACCTTGAAAAAGAAATGAGTAAAGGGACAGATTATTGCCCTCCAAGGCTACTAATAATTATGGTAAATTGCTCTCCTGCCCTGTGGAGGGCTGCTGTATGTGAGGAGCACACAGGAATGATGGCAAGATAATTTGATTTGTTATGTGCAAGTCATCCTTATAATGAGGACAAAGGTACATACCACAACATCTAACTAGAAGTAATTGTAAGGTTTTTACATTCCTGAGTAGATTTGGCAGGAAAAATTGCATTATCTGCTTTGTCTGTAATTTCATTGATGTATCTTCTCAAATAGCTTCACAGGGACAGTGGAAATGCAGGGTGAAGATTGTGCCAAGTTCCTGGAGGGCATTATCTTGTTCACACTGCTAGCCCTCAGCCTCCTGTCTCGCCTGCACTCCCGCCTGGTGCTGCTCCCAGCAGGAGGCCACACAGGTCAGGAATAAATACCTCTGCATGAGGGAGGAAGTACTTGGTGAAGTGGGTTCGCTCTCCCATCAGGCTCGTGAAGTCCAGTGTCCAGTCACAGGAGCACATCCTCAGAGGCTGCTCCTTCACAGTGTCCTCATCCCACAGGGAATCCTGAGGTTTGTTATGGTGAGTGTCTTACCATGCGTCACACTGAACGTGGCACTCAGCGCCTTTGTCCAGTACAGGCCGGTGTGGCAGCGCACTGTGAGGTGGCTGGTTAGGCTCGCACTAGAAGGGTGGCCTGGGTGTTGCAGAATATTTAGTGTGGATCCTCATAGAGTAAACTAAATAAAACTGGATGAAAGAGCTCAACATTGAAACAGAAACATTGAACCTACTGCAAGATAAATAGGTAAAACACTGAAAGTCATAGGTGTAGCAAAAGGTTTTCTAAATACTATTGTGATTTGTAAGAAATAGCAGCAAGAACCAGCAAATGGGACCATACCAAATTAAAAAGCTTCTACACAGAAAAGGAATCAGTTCATAGAGAAAAGATATAGCCAACAGGATGTGAAAACCATCTGCCAGTTATTCCTCAGAAAGACTAATGTCTGGACTACCATAAAGAACTTGGAAAAATTCATTCACCTAAAATTAAAGCCCCAGTCTAGAAATGGACCAGTGAGCCACAGAAGCACAAAGGATCATCAAATGCATGAGAAACACTCAGGCTCACTGATCACTGTTGGTATCAAACACCACAAGAATTCTGCCTCACACCAGGAAGAAAGGTGGTCATCAGAAATGCAAACAGTAAGGAGTACTACCATGGCTGTGGGGAAAGATGGACACTGGTGAGAAGGGAAGCTAATGCAACACTTGTGGACACCGGCAGGGAGATCCTCAGGGAACTTAGATTAGAATGGTCGTGGGCCCCGCTGTCCCCCATCTAGGCATCTTGGCCACAAAACTAACCACACTGCACTATTATAGTACTTGTATACCAACTTTATGGCAGCACAAATTATAACAGATAAACCTGAGAGCAGATAAACCCCTATATCCACTGAGAGAACACTGGATGAAGAAATCATACCATTTATATACAATGGAACACTCCATCTATAAAGAAAGACACACTTCAGACATCTGAGGGAAATGGATGCATTTAGATAATGTTGAATGAAATAAATCAAACTCACAAGCTTAGATGACTTATAGTATTCCTCATTTAAGTAAGACCTTGTACGGAAGGCATACTAAAGCGAGAGTGGGAGACAAAAGGTCTATCCTAAGAGCTGGTGGGAATGGAGGTGGGCCCCGTGCAGTGAGAAGAGGCACGGAATGGGTGACTGCGCTTAGCTAGCAATGGGGTCTGCTGTAGTGGCTCACGCCTGTGATCCCAGCAAGCAGGAGGCTGAGGCAGGAGGATACATGAGTGCAAGGCCTACACAGTGAGTCAAGGCCATACTGGAGTAAAAAATATAAAAGGAAAACAAAACACATACACAAGGAACTAGATTTCATGCAAATGGGAATAGATCCAAAGGACATGGCAAGAGTAGAAAGGTGAAGGGGAAATGGCTGAAATAAAATATGACAACTGCAGGAACCTAGTAAGCTAAATGAAAGTAAATATTATATATCGTAGACATGAGATAAAATTAATAATATCAACAAGAATGAAATTGAGGGAAAGACATTTAGAAAAGGAGGGAGCAGGATGGGATGGAAGGGGAAAGATTTTAAAACTGGGATCAAGGGGGCCAGGAAGATGGCTAGGTAGAGTAAGCTATTCCCTGGCAAGTGCAAGAGCCTGAGTGCGATCCTCAGTTCTGCCAAAAAAATTTAAAAAATAAAATAAAATAAAAACCACTGGGATCAAGTTGCCCCGCATGTCAGGCCTCCAAGGTGACTGTAGACTGCATGCGCTGTGAGCATGTGCTACCGCCAAAGAATAAGAAGTCTTCCATTGATGCCTGAGCACGAGCCAGTGACTCTGGCCTCTGCACCGAACCGCAGGGAGCAGTACACACCTCTGGGAACACAGCACACGTCTCCCCAAGCAGACAGCTCCCAGGCAGGAACAAGAAGTCGTGAGCTGAGCTTGGGGCTCAGAGTCACGTTTTCTCAGAGTGATCTATGATTCTATAATCTACAATGAAGGGACATGGCCTCAGAAATACTCTTTTTAACACATGTTTTTATCAATTCTAGTACAATAGTGAGAAAAATCCTTCCCATTTGCTAAAGAAAAACAATGAATTTCCTTTGGCTCCTGATCGTGCTCAGTGGCTCCTGCACACAGCGCCTTATCACTTCTACACACTCCACAGTTCATGTGCTCATTTGAATAAATTATAACCCAATACAGAATTAAAAATGTAGCTTGTAACAGCACATCCGACTTTGGGGATATGCACAGGTCTCCGGAGTTCTAATGCATTTCAGACTTGACATTATAGCACAGAAATAAGACCTCACTGACAATCATTCCAGGCAATCCAGATGGTATGAGTGTGGAAATAACTCAAGAAAAGGTAAGCAGACTTACCCGAATCATCATGACTGAACATCTGATGTCGTGAATTGTGTCATAGATCTTCTTAGAGACGTCCACAAACTGATTGTCATCAGTCTCGTCCAGTGAGCTCTTGCTCAGAGCTTGCAACACGATGTTCACTTGGGTTACGAACTCGGGAATTACTGTTAAAACAAACAAGAAAATAATTGTCCTCTTTGTAACTTTTGTATTTGTATGCTTTCTAGAAAATGTAGAATTCTATTTTAAACAAATACTTAAGGAGTAGACTTTCACCCTCCTTATATAGAAATACATGCTTTTTGATAGGGTATCATGGATCTCTGTAGAGTGACATCAAAGACAAGGAAAGCAATGTCTGTAGAAATATTTTTTAAAATGATCCTTCTCTTTGGTATCACTCTTGTTGTAGCCAAACACAAGATCCCAAAGTCACTTCTTATGTGATACAATATAAACCCCAAGAAATCAGGAAAGGAATTGGTGTGGAAAATTGGAATTGTAACATAGTAAAAGAGAAATTATTTTAGTTGCTAAACAGAAGAAAATTTAACTTTAGTTTCTAATTTTGCTTCATAATAACAAAAAATATTCCTTAGATGTTCTTTTGGAGAGGTTTGGCCTACAACAATACATATAAATGAGAATAAATTAACAGTGCTGCACACAAACCATTCCTAACATCCCAGAGCACTCAGTAAGTACAAGGATGACGATTAGTGCATCCCTCACCCCATTTGCCTCTACAAAGAACAGACAGAACCACTGCTGGCCTTGGGACATTCTTTATTAAATAGAAGCTAAGTTCCAAAAGGTATATTCTTGGGCCAGGGAGATAGCTCAGTGGTGCAGTGTCTGCCTGGCAAGCACAAGGTCCTGAGTTCAATTCCCAGTACACCCCCCACCCCTCAAAAAAAAGGAAGAAGAAAAAGAAGGTATATTTTGTGCAGCAGCTGGGGTTTGATCCCTGGTCTGCCGTACCTGCTCCAACCCCAGGGC
This sequence comes from Ctenomys sociabilis, assembly GCA_004027165.1. Classification (NCBI taxonomy): domain Eukaryota; kingdom Metazoa; phylum Chordata; class Mammalia; order Rodentia; family Ctenomyidae; genus Ctenomys; species Ctenomys sociabilis. The sequence goes on along the minus strand of PVKA01012588.1, from coordinate 14,962 downwards.
ATGCTGAGACTGTGATTGAGACTGGGCGTGGTGGCACATGCCTGTAATCCCAGTGCATGGGAAGCTGAAAACAGGTGCATCACTACAAGTCCAATCTGTGCAGTGACACCCTGTACACCCTGTAGACCCTGTCCTAAATTCATAAAGAACTAAAAAATACAACATTTTGAAAAGATCCAATGATCTATTGTTTTCAAAGTTTTGTTCATAATCCTCCTCACTAAAAAATTTTTCTTGAACTCTAAATGTGCAATATAATCATACTTCCAGTGAGAACAAACATTTATTATTACCAAAGCAAGGGCCTGCTATGACAAATTAGCAGCTAACATCATACTAAATGGACAAAACCTGAAAGCCTTCACTTTAAAATAGGGAACAAGGCAAGAATGTGCACTGTCACCACTCCTATTCATACAGTTCTGGAAGCATTAGCCAGAGTGATTAGACAAGAGTGAGGAACACAACGGGTAAGGATTGGAAAGAAAGAAGTGAAATTCTCATTTGCAGATGGCATGATTTTCTTCATAGAGCACACCAAAAGTTCCACAGTGGTGATACCACCCATGTAATCTTCCTATGCAGATTTTTGCATAAAGAAAAATGTAAAATCATATGAAACTCTAGTTCTCACTTCCCTGTGATAAAACATGACAAAGATAAGTTATTTTAAGGAAAATACAGCAAAGCCTGTTCATTATTGCAACATGATTTAGTTTTAACTCCTCTAAGGGCCCTTTATTAATAAAATAATATTAGCTCCAATTAAAATACAATCTTTCACAAGCAAAGGTTTAATATCTGAAGTACAGATGGAAGCTACACATTTTTTTACTCTAATAGCATAAATGGACTATTTAAAGCTGATATGTAATACACTTCTCATTTCATTAGCATAAAGAACAGTTGTGGTTCTCTCTACTTACACCACGGACATATGGTTGCCTAGATCAAATGAGGAGTAAATTTTATAATGTTTTCCAGAAAATATGAAGTGGATGTAATTAAGTAGCCAGTTAATGGGATTTAGAGGGGATACAAGCTGACAAACCTGTTTCAAACTAAATCAACCCAGGCTTCAAGAAAAAGAGGTCACATAGGATGCATTCATGCTTTATAACCACTGATTTTAAAAAAAGAGGTATATCTTAAATAAATTCATATTACTCAATTGAAATGCCCTTTACCATAAATGCTTCTGAACTTTGAAGAGAAAATTTATTCAATTAAGGAGACCTTTTGGTCAATACATTGTTGAAGTGAAGCAAAGCATTTTGGCTAATAGCCATGTCAAATTCACATTTTTCATTTACTAAGTTGCTTGTATTAATCCAGACAGAAGAGCATGCTACAGATACTGTTGCGCATGAGCTTTTATTCATTACTAAAATAGCTTTCAAATCATTAAAAATGAACTTGGATAAGAGCATAAAGTGGAACAGCAACATCACAACTTGCAGGAAACCCTCCAAGCAGCCACACACACCAAAGTCTAAATCAGTGTTGAAATCTCCTGGTCTATTCTTTTTCTGTCGGGTTGATTCAGACCATACAGGGTGACAGCTAACATTCACAGTGCCCTTACCTAGAGTGACAGTGGGCTGAGCATCGATATGTGTGTCTCGTTAAATCTTTATGTCAACTCTCTGAGGCAGGAACCATTATCATCCTGATCTAACTGATCAGAAGGCTGAGGTCACATTGCTAGTATGCAAAGGTCAGGTGACTAGAGCCACAGGGCCTCTACCCTGAACACTAAACCTACTTTGCCTCCTTTTCATAAAGAAAACCCTTGGGTTCCTGAGCTGCAATGCTTCAAGGGAAATTAATGCTAATTTCCTAACAATAGGGTTAACAGACCCTAGAGCCAAATTCTCCTAAGCCTTCAGCCACTAGCTAGTAGTCACCCAAGCATATTTTATCCCTTCTTAATCCTTGCTAAATTTATTATGTGCATTTGAAAGTAGGCAAGAGTACATAATTATCAAATTTAAGAGGTCACAAAAGAATTCAGGCTCATTATAAGTAATGATCTTAAGTGATGTCACCAAGTTATCTTTTCTATCATTAAGGAACCTTGAGTTAAGATATTTCTAATTACAGTATTACATTTAAAAATTACCAATGCTGAGAATGTTGCCCCGGAAAGCTCACAGGATGCTGAGCAATCACTTCATATTGCATTGGCAGCTCTGAGGGATGAGTAATGGGGGAGGAATCAGGCATCAACGACTTCTGTGATTGCTTCACATCCTCTCGTATTTCATCATTCAGCAAATGCTGCTTATTGTGATTCACATTCCTCTAATATTTAGACTCAATCTTACATCACAGGAATGTTTGTACCTTGCAGGTGACGCACCATTGAACTCTAAAGCTGAAACAGTTCCAGCACTTTCACAGAATGCGTCATAATGGCCTGACTCACTGGACAGCTTCGCACGCTTCACTGCCCCAGGTTGGCGAGGTGGTGAGCGAGGGCAGTGCTCAGACCTTTTTGTCCCATTCTGCTCCTACCATGCCAACTTCTGGCAGAGTTATCAGAGTAAGAAGCAAACTAGTAGAAAGAACAGACCATAAGTTGTCTCTCCATGAAGCTAGTATTGTGGAATTTTTCCCTCTGAAAGATATATTTTTCCTATACTGGAAATGGTGATCTCTGGCTCAAGTACACACCTGTCCTACACAGTGATGGAAAAGCTCTTTTCTCTGAAGCTTAAATTATTTTTTAAATGTCTTCATATAGGTAAACCACAGGCTACTAGTAAGTAATATTGTATTGTTTAAATATCTTAGAAGTGTATCCAATGACAACAGATGATAAAAATTTTAGTCTTTGGAAATTTTTCTATCCTTATTTTCCTATTTGATTTACTCATAATAATTGGTTAGTAAATATAAATATTCAGTTTTTTCAAGTTGCACCTTTGTCAGTAATGTTATATGGTCATCTTTGTTCTCCGATTGCTTTAATGGAATTAATAAATTGCCTCTTTAAAAATAATTGTTCTCATTGTAGTATTTCTCAGTGAGAATTCCCAACCATTTACAGGATCGATGTCAATTCTTATACCATAAAGCTTCTCAAAGCCATCAATGTGAAATTTTAGCCGGTGTGATAGCCAGACTCAATACTACGCCCTATAATCCTGGCCAGCTGGTAGCAGCTCTCAGGGCTCATCCTTAGGGTTTGGAGCCGCTTCTCCAGCAGCCACAGGTGACACGGAGCTGTGCCCCTGCACACGCTTTGCTGGGAACAACCAGCAGGTCCCATCTCGTACCCTCTCTTGCCTGCTATCATCATCTTTCTTGCTGTAAACATTCCTTTTACAGAGACCCTTGTGGCAAAAAACAAGTCCAGAGCTAGTAAGGAAAGGAGGACAGGAGAGGAGAGAAAGCTCAGTCTTTCAGCCCCACCTGGGCTTTCAGTCCCACCTGGGCTTTCAGGTGATAGCAGCCTCAGATGACACCTTTGCCCTGATGTCATGGGATGCCCCATGCCACAACCACCCAAGTAAGACATTCTAGGAGTTCTGACTTCCCGGATATGGGAGAATGAGTTATTACTAGGCTTCACAGTGACTTGTTTCATGGTGAATATCCAGAGTCCTGCAAGTTCTAAGAGGATAGCTTAGCCTCTTCTAGCCACGTGAAAGGAATCTTAATGCAGATGCCCTTCTGTCTAGTTTGATTCAACATGAACTTGTGCAGTTTGTGTCACATTGTTGCCTGTAGTATCATATTTTGCATTTTTGTTGCTGTCTAGTATGCTACAGTACAATTGCACAACAATCTGTCCATTCCACAGCTAGTGGGAGTTTGGAAAATTTTCTATTATAGACTATTAAATATAGTGCCACTATAAACACCCTAGTGCCTGTCTTTGAGACTATGCATTGCTCATATGTGGCATGCTATTTTTGTCATATTATTTAGATTCTGTGAGTATGCAAAGTGGTTGGGAAAATCTTAGTTTATTAACCAATCCTGAAGATCTTAGTTTCTCAGTATGCTCTTTAGATTTTTCTTTTTTTCATGGAACCAGGGATTGAACTCAGGCAACTGTGCTTGCCATGCAAGTGCTTATTCTACTGAGCTATCTCACTAAGCCCCTCTTTAGCTTTTGACATATCCCATCATTTAAATTTTCACATTTCAGTAGAGTATATTCATTTCATTTTAATATCTTTGCCAAAAGTCTATAGTATAGATAAGAGTACTCTGGTAAAGATGATCAACTACTTTAGTTTTTTATCTACACTCTGTCCTTGAGTTTTGACTATTAAATATTCCTTTTAATTAACCTCACTAGTTTCTACTCATTAAAACACATAACAGGGAAGAATGCAAAAAAAAAAAGAGATGCAAAAGATACCCAAGATCTGTAGTTATTGCAAAACATGGGTGTCTAGGAAGTGTCTTGGGCTATGGGAAAAGGAAAAAAATATCTACAAGAAGGAAATTTTTAAAGAAGCTGAAATTAATGGAGTGAGAAAGCATGGATTATACATATTCATTTGACCTAAAGTGACCTATTAAAATACTTAGAATTTACTTGGATAACAATAGAGTTGACTCCAGTTTTCTAAACCCCAACTACCTTTCCCAATTGTCCATAATTATGTGCATACACAGAATTCCTTTTACAGTCCTATATGCCTTGCAGCTTTCTCATCATTCTTCAAATTCACCTTCTATGCCACTTCCCCTACAGAACATTCCCTGATTCTGTCCTCATCCTTGTGTTCAGGTACCTTAGACGGTCCTGTCTCTTGGACACATGAACACATCAGAGGTCTGTATTTTTAGGCTACTACATCTTAAATCTTGTGTTTTCTTGTACTCAAATCCTTCCAAAACGTTGATGAGTCTTTAAAATAACTCTGTCAAGTTATCGTTCTTCTTCAAGAAAATCATAAGAATTCAAACTCAGGCACCAAATCCGAGAACCTATCCCAATAACTACTATGTTTGACTGGATGCAAGAAAAACCACTTTGACACAAATACAAAAAATGCTGAGGACAGCTGAGGACAGAAATGCTAAACAGAGAAAGAAAAAGGCTGAGGCAAGATCTTGGAATTTTAAGGAAAAAATGATTTCAAATTTGCAATTCAATATCCAGCTAGTCCATCAATTAAATAAATTGTGAGACTCCCTTACACATCCAAGTATGCAAAAAAAAATTTGATTTCAATTAACTCCTCAAGAAGAGGCTTGGGGTATAGACTTGTAGTGATCCCCCTTGTTTATAGCCTCCCAAGTGCTCAGATTGCATGTGCGCACCACCATGCCCAGTCTCAAGGGCCATCTCAGTGCGTCCTGGGGGCTGGGCTGGCGCAGCAGGCCCAAGGATCGAACCCCAGCACCCGCGCCTGTTTGCAGGCCCTTTAATCCGCTGAGCTATTTGGCCGGCGCTAGCAGATGATTCTTATAATACTAAGTATATTGAGTGGCGGCTAAGGAAATCAGGGATGCAGACTCACGGTGTGGAGCCCCACTGGGACCAGGTGCCTTGCAGTGGGATCACATTGGGGGTGTTGGCGTAAAAATCTTGATTTCATGTGCAGATATGTTAATATTTATGTAATAATGGAAAGGGAATGAGTGTGTCATGAGCTGCACGTCTCCGCCTAGATCGCACAGACACTCGGAGGACGCGGGGATGAGCAGCAGCTGAGTTGCCGCGTGGGGCGAGAGCAAGGCCAGGGAGAGGCATGTCGCTTGGGCTTCTTGGGAGGTTTCCAACATTTGTCAGTGTTAAAATTCCACAATTTCAAAATAACTAAAATTGAACCAATAGAGAGAGGAGGAAAAGGAGCTCCAAAGCCCAGTGCCAACAACAGCTAACTAAATTAGCACCTGTGTTTGTATTATCAGCGGGTCCACAACTGCATCATTCACACTTCAATTCTCACAGTGGTGTTGGACAGCGCAGTAGCAACAAAATACATGTTGCCGTTAATGTCATTTACATAAGTAAAATTAACTACATTGAAGGTTCACCTCCTAAGCTATTCTAGTCCACCCACCCAGTGCTCGCCACCCTGGACATAATCACCATCACTAGCAGTCCTACCAAAGTCATGCAGCCAAGTATTTGCAAAGCAAGCATTTCTTTTTCTCTCTTTCTTTTCTTAGATTTTTAAAATGAGTGCATATTTGTGATAAATAATGAATATGTGCAGATACTGAGACACTGTATTTTAGGTTTTATTTCCCTACTCTGTCCTCCCTCCCCTCTTGAGCACTTGGATTCATATGGCACAGGCACAACTACTGTAGAAGTGATAATGGTACCATCTTTGTAATTTTTCTTTCTATATTTCATTGATGAATTATAAAACTTTGAAAATTTATTTGCTACCTAGACTACAGCCAAAGTACATGTGATTTCAGTCTGCTCCTCATGTCCTCAGCTTTCCTTGATCAATGTGCAGCTTTGTTAGTGTAAACATAGATAACTAAACAAAAACTTATTTTTGTTTGCAAAAGTTATAACTCTTATCTGTGCTGTAACAATTGTATTAACCTCGTGAAATGTATGAGATTTTACAGCTGCTAAAATTGTGCCACTTACATTATACAATGTCTAAAACTTCACATTCTAATGAAACTTAATTACTTAAGGAATTTTAATATTGCCATAAAAGATTAATCTCAATGACAGGGAATCTTTTATTTTCCACAAGTTGGTTTTATTTCTCATGGTGCATAGGGCTTCTTATATGCGGGAGTACAAGATTAAGATTTTTATTTTTCATATTCATTTATTTATTTTAATGTATTTGGTGCAGGGTCTCACTATGATGCTCAGACTTAGGCTGATCCGCCTGTTTTCAGTCTTCCCAGCTCTGGGATTTATAGGCATGTGCCACCATATCCGGACTCTGTCACAGGCTCAATGCATCCCAGGAATGGGGCTGGTGCAGCATATGGAACCAGGCATCGAACCCTGGTCCCTGTGCCTGCCAAAGTAGGAACTTAGTCCACTGAGCTCTCACCCACCCTAACATTAAGATTTTTAAAGAGCAAGTTATTTTTTCTGTAACTGACATTCATTTATCTTGAAACTTCCTAGTGTTAAAATCAACATCTCAAAACTTCAAGGAACCCAAATTAATATGCTTTAAGTGACTATGTTTAATTTGTGCAATAGACAGTTTTGTAGAACCTTAAATGGAATTGTGAACTTTTAAAGAGACTATTGAATTAGACTTTTTTGGTAATGTCTATGGATGACTGTAAAAACCGGAATTTTAAACCTAGCAAGGGATCCTGTATTTACAGGACCTAAAATGATTTCCTTTAGGACTGTTTGCCTCTTAATTTTTATTTCTTCGTAAAGCTGAATTTGTTTGTGCTCTTCCTCCTTTGCCCTCTGCCTCCTTCATTTTCCTCTTTTTTCTCTCTCATTTTTTATCTTTCTCTGTTCAGGCTGACCTTGAATTTGAAATCCTCCCACTTAAATCATCTGAGTAGCTAGGATTGCACCCATGTGCTGCCAAATCAGCTGAATTTTTCTTCTTTTTTTTTTTTTCAGAAACTGGGGATTATACTCAGACCCTTGCACTTGCCAAGCAAGCATTTATTCTACAGAGCTATCTCCCCAGCCCCAAGCTGAATTCTTAAACACTAACATACAAGCACTTTTAAGCAATCCACTAAAGAAAATGAAGATTTGTAACTATGGTATAACACTTTTAATCCAGAAAGTTTTGTATCATTGTGATTGTACTACATAAATTTTGAGAAGGGACTGGGTTTGATCCTGACACTGCATGCCTGGCCACCCTACCCCTTCCCCTGGGTGCACTGAGTGGACCACCGAGACCTGAGGTGGTGCTTCAGGACTATAGTTCCAGTGTTGGGGAGGCTGAAAACAGAAGAACTGTGCATTGAGACCCTATACCTAATGCATAAATTAAAAAAAAATTGGGGTGGCATGTAGAAAAGGACCTAAAGCTCTCTCCCAAGAATTATGCAAGTCAAGGCTGCCAGAAAGCAAAATGAGAGACAGTAGGGGCAAGCTCTGAACAGTTCCCTGAAGGGCACTCTGCACAATGACCCAAGCTCTCAAACCACACCCTCATTTCTCACCATTTTCTACCATTGTCTTACAGCACTGGACTAAGAATCACCAATTTAATGTCTGGCCTTTGAAAATATCACAGATGCAAACTATAGCACATTATTATTTTTAATGATGTAACAGCATCATTTTAGAGTGGTAAAAATATAAGGTCTTTTAATCAAATATGACATAGTAATAAGACCTAGAAAATTTTAATTCTTTATTCCCTGGCCTGCTGTGCTGGCCATGCCCCTGGGCCATGCACTGAGACAGGGATTTAGACTGCGAGTGGTGGTGCACTCCTGTAAACCTAGCACTTGAGGGGCTGAAAACAGGAGGATTACTGAGTCTGATCTCTGGAGTGAGACCCTGTACTAAAAATACAAAAAGAAAGAAAGAAAATTTCAATTCTAGTGGAAAACTTGGTGGATGAATGAGTGGACGAATTAATGGAGCTTAACTACCATTTGCTAGAAATAAATCACAGCTTACTTGAAATTAATGAACAGTCGTTCGAAGTGTGTTCATTCAGATCATCAGGCAAAAGAACTTCCATTTGTTTTAGGTAGCAATGTTGACAGATTAGGTTGATGTTTATTTGTGCAAGTAAAAGTGATCAGTATTTTTTCCAGCTCGAAACTTCAGATTCGAATTAAAATAGTAAACATCTACTTGGAGGCGATTGCCACAGAGTGCGACAGCTCGCTGTCAGCGGCGCAGAGCCTGCGGCTCACTCCCTAGCCATCAGCGAGGGCACTGCGCACAAGGAAGGAAGAGTCTAGTGCTGCGGGTGCGTCTGGGCCCACCGTCAAGGTTCTTGAGCAGTGCTCATCTCCTGGTACTTTGATCACTGTATTTTAATGTATTATGGTTTCTCTGGAGTTTTGTAGTGCTGTAACCCTGAGAAAATGGTAAGTTTTGCTCAGTAAAATTCAACAGCAGTTTTTAGACTTCACAAAGCTTGAGCATCACCAGCAGGCCCCCAAAGCATAGATGGCTTCCTTGCGTGGTGCTCGGGGTTCCTGTCTCAACAGGCCTGAATAAGAGAAGAATTTGAACAAGTCCTCAAACAATACGAATGCTGCTGGGCCAGGGATCACACTCAGAATCACTTACAGCAGGCACAGGGACTGCAATCAAGTGTTCCAGCTTGCATAATCGCTACACAGTGCTGGTGACCCCGTGGCAGATCCCCTCACTGTGCACGCCCACTGCACTGTTCTTCCCACGCCCTGAAGCAGTGCTGGCCTCCTCTTCCCTGAGTGTGTCTAGTGGTGCCCTCAGGACTGGCGCAGTGTACGGAGCCTGCTCAACATACTGTTACCTTGGCTTTAGGTAAGTGCCAAAGCTTACATAGTGACAGCTGCAGTGAATGAAGTGATGAATCTGTGCACTGGGCTGTTGCACTGGGTGGCACTGGGGCATCCGACCACACCTCAGAAAGACCCTTCAGGAACATGACTTCTGAGCAGGAATAGTGATGGTATTGGTGTGCTTGAGGTGAGGGGAAGTAGTTTTAAACAAGATCAGTACCACGGTGCCTTTATTGTAAAAATTTTAAAAGTATAAGTATTCAATGTGTATTCTGATCATACCTTTTAATTGGTGTTTGCTCAAACCTATTACTAACATTGTTACTAAATAAATTCGAAGAGGGCCAAGGAGGTGGCTCAGTACAATAAGTGCTTTCCTGGCAAGTACAAGGGCTTGAGTTCAATCCCTGGTTCCGGGAAAAAAAAAAAAAAAAAAAAACTAGGAAGGTTTTCAGTTTTTCAAACTCCAGAAACATGATGCAGCTCTTGGTTCAGAAGTAAATTCCAAATATTACTTTATCCTTTCTAATGTCAAGGATTAGTTTACAGGGACACCAGCACTCCCATTCCAGCCAGTAAACTCTGGAGAAGTTATTCAGAAGACAGTTTCTGACAAAAGTTTTCTAGGGGAAGACAGGGCCCTAGAGCAAGATATTCCTTCCTCATGGACAATTTTGACTTAGAATAGGACTTCTAGAGCTCCTCTGGCCTCTTGCAAAAAGAATAAATAAAACGCAGTTATGTCTAAAACAGAAAAGCTGTAAAATAAATGATTAATGTGTAAATTAAAAAAACTTGCAGTAAAACAGTGCCCCTAATCCCTATCAAAAATACTTCCCTTCCCTTGATACACACTTATCACATCATTCTTCCAATTTTTATGGTAGTTCTGAAAGTCTTCTTTTGTGTCTTGATCAAGTGTGATAAAAAACAAAATGAATGCAGCTTTGGACGACACCCAAGGACAGGCGGGCTTATGCATGGTAGCTGTCCCCGTCCACCCTATCCCAGACCTGGCCTGGTCTGACCTGACTCCTCCCCTGAGTTTTGAACTGAGTTAGGATGCTGATGCACACTAGACACACTCAGGAAAGAAGATTCCTGTTCTCCAGCAGGAGGCGAGGTGCCTGGGGTGAAGTGCTTAAGGGATTAATGGCAATGTGCCTTTTACTGCAGTAATTTAAAAAGTAATTTAAATACTTTTTAATCACAGCTTAGAGTTCTAGAGTTCTCCCTTTTTAAGTATGTTGATGGGCTGTTGAATTAAATAATCCTGGGAAAACCATCTCATCTCTGGACTTCCTGATACAAAAACCCTTAAGTTTTCTCTTCTGTGACTAATAGTTGAAAGAAGAATGACTGATTAAAGGATGGTGTAATTTCATTCTACAATAAAACTATTTTAAAAATGGGAAAAATAGAACTGTGGTGCCTTTCAACACTTGCAGTTAATGGTTACATGAGGTAGCTTTGATGCACAGTTCTCACTCTGATCCCTGAATTCTCTTCCCTGCCATTCATACTGATGGACTGCTTCAGTTTTGGTGTAAGTGCTGCGAGTGAGGGACTGTTTTGTACTTTCAGTCAAGGAGAAGGGTCTCTATTTTCCATATCCAAATTCCCTGCCACACATTCTGACTTTTCTCCTTTCTCTCTCTTCATTGTTTAATCCTTAGGTTCTCTTTTCTCATTCAACTGTGTCACCATATCTAAATTCAAAGGCGGCTACATCACCACACACACTTCCTGTCACTTATGTCATGTATTTCACATTGTAATGTTAGGAGGAAAAAAAGGAAGCTACAGTGTTATGTTTTCTAAGGAAGAGATGACACAACCATATTCCTGCTAACATCTTCAATGCAAATAATGTTTTGTGATTTATAAATTAACTCAACAATAAAAATACTCCACAAGATACTTACACTTAGAATCCTAGGAAAGTCTTCAAAAAAAAAAAAAAATTAAACTAAAACTGAAGACATAAAACATCAGAGATTTTGCAAAAGAGATGAAGCACCAAATACTACTGGGCCATTTCCTCCCTTCTTTCAAATAATATGTATGTGTATAAATCTTTTGAAAGTATTAATTCAGTGTCTTAACATACCTAGCTGATTCCTCTGTATGAGTACTTTTATCTTAATTTATATTCCTTAAGAGCAAACATGCTTCCTGTATTTTAGCTCCAATTTTATTTTTCTTTGTAATAAATGAAATGCTGATTACTATTTTAATGAATAACAAAGAAACTGAATTAGGAAAGATATACCCATTTTTTAAATATTTTTATTATTATTTTTTGTGAAGTACTGGGGATCAAACACGGGACCTTGCTTTTGCCAGGTAGGCAATTATGCCACTGAGCTATGTCCCAGGCCCCCTGAGGCCACTGATTTTTTTCTTTTTTTATTTTTGTAAGTAAAGGTCTACAGGGTGTTCAGGGTCTACAGAATCTAGTAGAAACTCATGAACTGCTATGGTCTGAGCATTTTGGAGGTGCAGTCTTTGCGCTAAGATTGGAGCTATGCTGCTCACTGAGGCCTTAGCGACCTATGTCATTTGGTTGCAGAGAGGGGCCTGACCCAGGTGGCTGAGCTCCCAGGCCACAGGGCAAGGACAAGGCCCAACCCAGAAGATAAGAAGCAGAGCCACAGTCTGCCTCTTTCGGAGTCCAGAAACATGAACCAATTTTTTTTTTTCATTATAAATTACCTAGTTGCATGTGTTTTTATAGTATCAGAAACAGATCATGAGGTCTGGCAAAATAGCTCAGCAGATTAAAGTGCCTGCAATCAGACGCAGGGACTGGGGTTCGATCCCCAGGCCTGCTGTGCCTGCCCCGCCCCCGGGGTGCTCTGAGACAGCAATAGAGACTGGGCATGGTGGTGCGCACCTGTAATCCCAGCTCTTGGTGTTCTGGAGTTCTTTACCGCAAGATACTAAGGGAGTTTTCCTGTCAAGCTCACCCGCTCCCGTTCTACATGCTGGTTCTATTTAGTCTCTGACATCATTACGTTCTCTTACCAGTTTACTCCTTGTCTTGTTGCATATTTTCTATTCACCTTGTTAAATCAATGAATAAATAAGCCGTGCCAATTTGTCCTCAGAAACATATTTCTGTTACCCATCCTAGCTGAATTTCTTCTCATAGAAAAAAAAAAAAAACACAAAAAACAAAAGAAAAAAACTCCTTTTTCTATATTCTTCAACTGGAAGGTACTTTATAAACCTCCCAATATTACAGCTTGAACTCATGATATTTTCCTTTCTGAACTAATCTTCTAGTATCTTTACCACTCAAGTTAGAGGAATTGTCGCTGAGCAGTCACTCTGCCGAAAGAGCCCACTGCGGGACTACCTCCCTGTGGAAGAGCTCGCCCTGGGCCTGCTCGGCTCTACCCACTGCAGTCCTCCGCCCAGGCCTTCGCTGCCCCTCCACGATGCACACACGGAGCATTTCGTCTATTACTGGTGGACAAAGCTCTGAGGTTAAGAGGATTAATTAGGATAAAACCCAAAATATCCGGAGCTAACTCCAATCCCTGGGTCAGCGAAAATGCTCTGAAAACTTTTCCTTTGAGGCAAGAAAAGCCTCTCCCAGATCATTTTATTATTTCTGCCGCTGGAGCTTTCCAAGTCATCATGAGGCTTCCCAGCAAAGAAAAGATAGAAAGCATATATAAGCAATTTTGTGCTTTTAATTTTAATAATCATAGATGGATCTGCTCCTTCAACCCCAGAGGACCTCATTCCCATTACTAAGTGTCTCTGTCCTCAAAATACCTGGAGATACCTTCTTGCTATAGCAGACTCCAGGCATGACCTCACCATCACTGTATCACCTTCAGGCGTGCTATGCAGTCATTCAATTTGTCCTGTTACAGAACAAAAAAAATCAACGCATATTTATTTACTGATATGTAGAATTATCTCTATTATGGATATTGCCAAATCAAGGTTCTGGTGTAGTAATTATTAATGCCTTGATTTTTAAAGCTAGTAAAAGATCCTACAGAAATTCTTCTAAATAGGAAGCTTTGTCCTGTCCATCTTAACTTTAATATGTTAAGATCTCTTTAGAAATCAAACATATACATAACTACCAGGAGACTGAAATGTAAGTTTTTGTTGCTGTTCTAATGTACTATCAGCTGACTATTTGTCATATATTTGCTCCCATTACCAACAAAATACAAAGCAGAATAAGAACATCACCAAAAGAAACTATTAAATTTCAGAGACATTAAAACTAAGACTGAAAAGGGTCAGCCAAATAGCTCAGTGGATTAAAGCACCTGCAAGCAGGGGCCGGGGCAGGGGCTGGGAGCTGCTCTGCCAGCCCTGTCCCCAAGTGGGCTGGGATGGCAACTGAGACTGGGCATGGTGCCACGAACTTGTAACCCCAGCACTTGGGAGGCTGTAGACAGGAGAATCACCATGAGTCTGATCTAGTAGTAAGACCCTGAACACTGTAGACCCTTACCTAAAATACAGAAAAAACAAAAATAAAACTGAAACCAGATTTCATACTATAACATTTATCAAATTTTAAAAGCCTAAAATTAGCAATGCTATATAAAGTCATGACTTGAACTCTAAGGCCAAGAGTCTGTCCTTGGTCTAATAGATAATAGCGTTTACAAACTTTCAGGAGGGTTTTTTATTTACTTATTTGTTTATTTATTTATTTATTTGGTACAGGTCCTCGCTATGCAGCTCAGACTCATAGTGATCCTTTCAGGAGGATTTTTAATGTAATTGATAATAATAATGTAAATTGTGGAATATCTGATCTGAAACAAAACATTTTATTCAATAATGTCACTTATGCTTTTTCAGGAAAATAGTAAGTGATCCTGATAAAATAACAAGGTCAATTTCTGACAGCGTTCATGATATCACAGTCTTTCTAGGAAATGAGGCTTGTCCCAGCTCACATCATTTTACGAATATGATAATGTTTAGCGAGAAATTTTGGTGTAGTTGCACATAACCTAATAATGATTCTCTAATCATCTTTTCCTCCTTTGAACCATTCTATCAAAAAATATGAAGTACATTTTAATTTCTCTGAAGTGCATTCCCTCACAGTATGTCTGAAGTAAAATTTTATCAGCTAGCCATAAATAATTTATCTAAGACAATGTTTCAACACTGATCCTCAGCTGTGCACCTGGGAGAGTGCTTCAGGAGGCGCTGGGTCTGTAGGAGAGAGGAGGTGGCTTAGGCAGGTGGCCAGAGAGTGCTGCTAGTTCCTGCTGAGGGCTGCTTCAAGCCGACCAAGACTGTCAGATTTTGCACAAACAGAAGACTTTGGTAAGAAGAACAGAATTTGGAAATCATTGTTTAACATAAGTAGTGCCGCATGGTGCATAGCGCATCCAGAGCTGGCAGGAAGATGGGTGAAGGTAGCTGCGTGGGCAGAAGGAGCAGTCTGTGAAGGTCTCCCCAAAGCGCTGGCCCCCGTATAGCAGCATCTGGTGCTGGAGCACTGTGCCGCCCTCAGTGCAGGCCGCCAGTGAGACAAGACTCCAAGATGGGCCACGGAGACCCTGATTCTAGCAGAGCTTGA
>PVKA01012587.1:32758-57497 GCA_004027165.1 Ctenomys sociabilis | reverse complement strand
ATCTTTTTTTTTTTTGTCTTTTTGAGACAGGGTCTCACTATGCAGTTCAGGCTGGCCTTAAGCTCACTTTGTAGCTCAGGCTGGTCTGGAACTCACAACAATCCTCCTGCCTCAGCCTCCCGAGTGCTGGGATTACAGGCATGTGCCACCACGTAGTGGGCCTATTTGGAGATGATACATTCCTCACTTTCATGCATAATTTAAGCTGCTCTCCAAATCTGCTATTCTGAGTGGTACTAAGAATGGGACTGCTGTGTAGGCTGCTTTGCCGTTTGGGCCACTCGATTCAGCAGATCCATGATACCTGCGGTGTCAGTGGCAGATGGGGACTCTGCTGGGAGGCTCTGGCAGGACACGCAGCTGAATCGCATTGGGGACCTTTTCCACTTCAGGGCAAATTTCTGACACCGTCTGTAGAAAACTGCTCTCCCGTGAAGCGACGGCTCCTTGAATGTCTGTGGGGATTTTTTTTTTTTTTGAGGCAGGGTCTTACTCTGTCATATTTGAATTTATTATGTAGTCTAGGCCTCTGACTCATGCAAAGCCTTGTGCCTCAGCCTCCCAAGTGCTGGGATTCCAGGAGAACACCACCACACCACACTCAACTGCAAACTGAATGTTTGACAATGGCACACATACCAGATAACAAAGGGACCTGAGCTGTCCAGCAGTAACTTGGTGGGTACTGTCTGCCCAAGTCAGAAAGTTTGACAGACATAGCAACCGGCAATCCTCATATGTAAGTGATGTACGCATGATCAGGCCTAAGCAGGTCTTGTCAATATACACAAAGAAGTGGCCCAATGCCCAGAGTTCCTGCTCCATTTACAGTACCTTCTGTCCCCAGAATGCACCTGTAACTTTACTTGGTATACCCTGTGATCAGTTAACAGAGGAAGAGAAGCATAAGGCCTGGTTTATAGATTGCTCTAAACATTTTTCAGGCACTGCCCAAAAGTGGGTAGCACCTTTCCATGACAGGCCTAGGGAGAATAGTGAAGGGAAACCTGCACATTTAGGAATCTCAAGCAGACCACTTTACTGCAGATGTTCTGGTGGGGGTATACAGCTATGTATCGACTCATGGTCTATAGCCCGTGGTCTCACCTGATGATCAGGGGCTTGGTTGGAAATTTGGTGACAAGGATGTTTGGGAAAGAGGCCTGCAGATAGACCACCCTATGTGATAGAATGAGGTGAAGATACTTCTGTCCCAAGTAAATGCTCACAAAATGGTGGCCTCTCATTATAATTTGTGTCTAGTTGTCCCACCAAAGCCTCATGCAGTTATTGAAGCAGCTTCTAGTTTGTGATTAATTCATGATTTAATGCTGTGATTATGTGTTTGAGTGCTACACCTTCCCTGGGGTGGTATCTCGGGCACTCTGCTCTCATTGCTGGGACAAACAACTAACACTCAAAATGAAGGCAGGAAAGGTTTATTTAGCTCACAGTTACTGGAGGTTTCAGTCCATACTCAGCTGGCTCCAAGGCAGGGAACTCATTGAAGAGAACAACTTTCTTGGCAGTGGCAATGAGCAGAGAGCAAAATGGCAGCAACAAACGGCCACAGAGAGCAAGTCTGTCTCCTTTAAACTGCATTCAGGCTATATGCCCCAGGCTGGGAATAGTACTCACACCCCTAATCCCAACAGTACTAAAACCCATAATCCCAGCCTTGATTATGAATTAATCTCAAACTCCGGAAGTCCCCACCCGATGAGAGTTTTGGGGGAAAACCTGACACAAACCATAACAGGCAGATAGCCTGAATACAATATAAGGAAGAGAGAGAAGCATGCTAGCTGCTGCAGCTATTGCTTCTCTCTTTGTTCTTTGCTGTTTTCTGCCATCATGAGCAGTGGCCCTCTGCCATGTGCCACTTGCCTTGGATCCAGCTGAATATGGACAGAAACCTCCACTAACTATGAGCTAAATAAACCTTTCCTTCCTTTATTTTGTGTGTTAGGTATTTTGTTCCAGCAACTAGAGAAAAGTAACTGAAAAAGAATTTGGTACTGAGAAGGGGTGTCATTGCTGTGACTATACCTGAGCATGTGGTTCAAGAGCTTTTGAAATGGCTTATGGGAAGATTTAGGAAAGGTTTGGAGATGTTGCCTAAAAGAGAACTGCTAGAATGCGTTTGGCTATTCTGTATGGAAGATTTTGGTCAGAGCTCAGAAGACCAGAAGGCTGATAGAAACCCTGCCCATAAAGACCAGGCTGAGGAGGCTTCTGCTGGGAAGGACTGTATTGGTTGTTGGACTTCAGATGATGTGTGTTATGGCTTGGCAGAAAGTCTGTCTGAATTTTGCTCATGTCTAGAGTCTTTGCCTGAGATAGATTAAGCAGGATAGACTAAGTAGTCTCACGAAAGAAATCTCAAGACAGCTGAATGTTGAGACAGTGGCATGGCTATTGTTGGAGGGTTTTAGTTTGATTTATGTTGAGAATCAAGAGCAAAGAACCCAGCAAGATGATTTAAAGTGTTGCATTTGGCCAGAAAAGGAAGCACTAATAAAGCTGTGGATTGCAAAAATAGAACTGAGATCTCCATTGTTGAGAAAGAGCAAGAGAATAGAACAGATGATCTGAGGGCATCATAAAAAGGATCAGTGGAATAAACGCTTCCCTGGCAAGCACAAGGGCCTGAGAACAATCCTTGGTTACACACACGAGGAAGAAGAAGAAGGAAGAAGAAGAGGAAGAGGAAGAGGAGGAGGAGGAAGAGGAAGAAGAGGAAGATCTTACTGAAGCCTCTGTTAAGTGCCTGATCGGCCAGTATCAGACACCTGGGGTGGTCAGCCTGAGACCAGGGACTGCCCAACCAGTCCCTGAGATGGTACCACTCCCTGGGGTGGTCAGCCTGAGACCCACTGACCATTTGATTACATTGGATGACTTCCATCATGGAAAGTTTAGCATTATGTTCTTACTGAAACACTCAATTCATATAAGGATTTGCTTTATCTGCACATAATGCTCGACCACAATTACCATTGATGGACTTACAGAAGGCCTCATCCATTAGGATGGTATTCCACACAGCATTGCTCTGGCCAGAAAATATACCTCATGGCCAAGAAAGTGTGGCGATGTGCTCATGCTCATAGAATTTACTGGTCTTACCATGTTTCCCACTCTCCAACTGCAGCTGAATTGAAGCAGTGGTAGGATAGTTGCTAGGCAATGCAATTACAGTGGTAGTTAGGTGGCAGTAACACAAGGCTATAGGTGCCTTAAATCAACATCCAGTATATGACAGTTTCTTTTATAGCCAGGATTTAAAGTCCAGAAATCCAAACTCTGAATTTCTCTAGATTTCGTCCAGTGACCTGCTTCAGCTCTGTGAGAATTTTTTTAGGAGTCAGTGTAGGATCTATACATTTAGGAAAGACTCAAAAAAAAAACAAATCCAATCCGCCAGGCGTGGTGGCACAGGCCTGTAATCCCAGCACTCGGGAGGCTGAGGCAGGAAGACTGTTGTGCGTTTGAGACCAGCCTGAGCTACAAAGTGAGCTTAAGGCCAGCCTGAACTGCATAGTGAGACCCTGTCTCAAAAAGACAAAAAACAAACAAACAAACAAAAAAAGGAAAGACTCAGAAGCCAGTTCTTATAGGGACACAATCCTGTCTTGACATAATACCAAAGGGAAAAAGATCCATGAGGCCTAGTGGATCATCAGAACCCACACATAGCCACTGATGACTACAGCTACACCTGCTCATAAATTATATCCTGGAGTGATCTTTCAGTTTATCCCAGAGTCACTGTTCAGACATAGTAAAAGGTACATTGGATGCAGAGGTGGCAGGAAGCAACAGATTTCTTTCCAATCCTTTTTTGTGTGTGTGTGGAACCAGAGATTGAACCCAGGCCCTTGCACTTGCCAGGGAAGCACTTATTCCACTGAGCCATCTCCCCGGCCCCGATTTCTTCCCAATTCTGACCTCATAAGGCCAACCTGAGTTTCTCCTGCACTGATCCCTACTGAGGCGTCAGGCTGGTTCTCAGGCATCTGGAAGTCTTGTGATATTTGAGGGTGTTATATGCAGTCTGGGTCACCCTAGTGGTAAAATATAAGGAAGAAGAGCCAGCAGAAGGTTCTTTCTCCCCAGAAGAAATCTTGGTTGTTTTGCACATGGGAGTTCATGAAATTTCTGGAGATTTGAATGAAGAATAAAATGGAGGTTGGTGGATATAAAAAGACAAATGGACACATTGTTGAGCTTGGCATAATGTGCTCAGGAGGAAGAACTGGTAGGCAGTGTGCACAGGGACCATTTGGGCTGCTTCCCTTTGGTTAGGGTGTTAGAAGTTCTGCTATCATTCAGTGAAAACTGTAGTCAGAAGATTTTGAGCTTATTTTGGTATTATTTATCTTCTTTAGAATACAATAGTTTCTAAAAATATTGTTCTAGGTAGTTGTTTCTTATTTAATGTTAGGAGGTAAATTAGTTCTTATTTAATATTAAATAGATGAGAGAATGAATTAAACTAAGCAAATGCAAAATAGTCTGGGAGCAAAGTCAAAACATGTACTCTAGAGAAATGGAGGATGATAATGCAGAGTGCCCTTGGCCCAGGCGGAGGTCTTGTCTACCTCTGGCCCACTCTGGCCCACTCTGCTCTATTGTGCTTCATAGGCAGGTAACACCTGCCTATGAAGCACAATAGAGCAGAGTGACTTTTGGTCATTTTGGTCAGTTTGGAGGCCAAAATGTACTGGGTAATAGTACCAAGGATATCTTTATGTGTTTATCATGAAACTTGGAAAGAAGCCTTTTTTAATCTGTCAGTTTATATTCACCAACCTCTACTGTATTCTTCATTCGAATCTCCAGAAACTGCATGAACTCCCATGTGAAAAACAACCAAGATTTCTTCTGGCAAGAAACTCAATGTGACCAAAAAACTATGGTTTTCCAAAGTTCAATACTAGGCAACTGGGAAGATGCAACCATTTGTGCTGGTGCCTCAATTTTTATCCTTTTCAACCATACCTATTTGTAGATGTCCTTCCAAGAATACCATTATCTATTTCTCTAGTTCTCCAATAATTCTTAAAGTGTAAATATATTAAAAGTCTTCTAAAATACATATTTCTATAACCATATATATATATATAGATAGATATATAGATAGATAGTATAAGGAAGGTCTACAGGATGTTCAGGGTCTCACTACTAGATCAGACTCCTAGTGTCTGCCTGTTTACAGCCTCCCAAGAGCTGGGATTACAGGTGCATACCACCATGCCCAGTCTCAATTGCTGTCTTGGTGTGCCCCATGGGTGGGGCTGGCACGGCAGGCCTGGGGATCGAATCCCTGGCCCCTGCGCCTGCATATAGGTGCTTTAATCCGCTGAGCTATTTTGGCTGGCCCTAACCTTCCTTTATTTAAACCTTCAATTCATCATATTTTTCTTTTATTCTATGCAAGTTTTAAAATTCAATGATTGGAAAAGGAGAAGTAGAAACATCTGTGTTGTCCTGTGAACTCGAGGATCACTACTACACACCTCTTGGCCTATTATGCACATTAACTCTCATGAAGCACTCAGCACAGTGCTCTATAATGTACTGAGAGCACAGAGTTCAGACTATACATTAATGAATGTGAGCAAGTTCTCAAATGCAGACTTAGTCCTCTGGCAACTTTAAATGGCCAGTGATGTTTTTGTACTGTAGCTTATAGTCTGCTAGGAGTCAATGTTGTATGTGTAGAGATAAAGTGGTTTTGTATGAGTGAGTCTGTATCGTGTCCTTTTCTGGCTTATTAATATTCAAAATGGGCTTAGGGTTATTTCTTCAATCACAGAAAATTTGCTAAAATTCCAAGTCATGAGCACCACTCAAGACCAAGGGCCTTAGAAAGAATACAACAGAATACAACACAACCACACACTGAGGCTTGACTGTTTTCAGAGATGGGTTGTACACTAATGTGCAAGGCTGAGCATGGTGGTGCACACCTGTAATCCCAGCACTTGGGAGGCTGAGCAGGAGGATCATTGCGAATTCCAGACCAGCTTGGGTTACAAAGTGAGCTCAAGGCCAGCCTGAACAGCACAGCGAGACTCCATGTCTAAAAGACAATGAACAAACAAACAAACCAATGTGCTCCAGTCACCTCCATTGCTAGGACAAATCACCTCTCACACAAATGAAAGGCAAAACGATTATTTAGGCTCATAGTTTTGGGGCTTTTAACATACACTGAGCTAGCTAGCTCCAAGAGAAACAACATTTTGGAATGGCATGGCAGAACACAGCAGCTTACGTCTGAAAGCCAGGAGACAGACCTGAAAAGCCAGAGACAGGAAGGTGCCAAAACACACACCCGGCTGTAGCCCTGTGACCCAACCCCTCCAACTGGGTCCCAACCACTATTGGCAGCCTGGGAAGCGATGAGGTCATCCTCTGAGGTTTTATCACCTTCATTCAAATGGGGCAAATGACATCAAAGGGACATATCCATACTTTAAATCTTCTGTTTGGGGCTCTGTGTACTGAGCCAAGACATCCTGTCTGGTGGCGGCATTTTGGAGAAAGTTCTATCACCCTGCCTTGAGCACAAATGGGAAAGTCAGTGCCAGTGTCCAAATGGGTGGCCACAGCCTGGGCCACCAGGTGCAAGGGATGTGGAAGTCTGGGCCTGGGGGTCTTGGTAGCAGTGCTGGAGGCAGCCCTAACCTGCTGCTTGATTTCCAGGAGTTCCTCAACCCTCTGCCACCAGGCAGGCCTGTCTCCAATAGCTCCCAGGACTGGGTCCCTGTCACCACCTTTATGGGCCATTCCCAGAACAGGAAAGCAGCAACAGGACAGGAGAGCAGCAACCTTGCCCACCCTGCTGCGTGGCCAATCACATCTCACAGCTGTGACCCCACCCCCAACTCCTAGCAACAAGACCTCCTGGATCTCACCTTGCCATTCATTGTCTTTTTTTTTCCCCCCTTGTTTCGTCTTCTAGACAGCTGAACTAAGGCCTGCTCACTGAGCTATAGCCACAGTACTTTTGTATTTTGAAATTGGGCCTGTGTTGTGCAAGCAGGGTCGGAACTGGCTATCCTCCTCCCCAGCCTCCTACAAGGTGCTGATGTTCAGCTGTGTGCCACCCCTCCTGCCAGCTGCTCAAGTGATTATGTGCTATGGACACCTATCTACTTCAAAAGAAAAACAGTTGAAATTAAAAAAAAAAAAAAAAATCCATTATACAATAGTCCCTAAGCTGAACAGACAGTGTGATTTGGTTAAAGCAGTCACTACAATTTTTCTTTCATTTGGAAGTTTCTCCACTTCTAGGGTGAACGGAAGTGTATTGTATCTTTACTTTCAAAAGTGTTGCATAACTAAGAGTCCTTAGAAACCCTTGGCCAGGCACAATGATGCAGACCTGTCATAGTAGCTCAGCAGGAACTTTGCAAGTTCCAGGCCAGCATGGACAATTCAGCAAGATTCTGTCTAAAAAGCAAAGAGCACAAAAGCAAAGGGCTGTGAATGTACCTCAGTATCTTATGACAGTAACAAAAAAGAAATTAACTTGTGACTGTCATGGTGAGCAATAGCTGTCACTATGCCCTGCACTGGAGATGGCCTGACACTCTGCCTGGACCACACATGTTTGCATGTCTCAGTGCTGAAACACAGCCAGCCCCAAACTCAAGCCATCACCTGGACCTGCTCTTTAGCAGTTTTCCAATTCTCACCTGATGGCAACAGCCTCTTTCCTTTTATGTGCTCCAAAATCAAGAGTCCCCAACATTTGTATTTTTGTGTTTCTATTTATTTAGTCATTTATTTTTTGAGACAGGATCTCACTATGTATGTAGCCCAGGCTGGCCTCAAATCACAGCAGTCCTCTTGCCTCAGCCTCCCAAGTACTAGGTTTACAGATGTGTGCTATCACACCAGCTCTATTTGTTTTTCACAGTCCTAGAAACTGACTCAGAAAAGATATTTCTAATTTTTATGTTTGCAGGCAGGGTTTTGGTAAATTGCCCAAAATGACCCTAAGTTTGTGATCCTTCTGCCTTAGCCTCCTAAGGAGCTGCGATAACTAGCTGGGTGCCAGGATTGGCATCTTAACTGCCTTTCCTGTCCCAGCTGCTACTCTCAAAGTTATACTGAGGTGCTGGTTATATTCTAACAGCTCATATATACACACAGAATTCGTGGAATTGCTGTTATGGGTACACCTGGTAATAAAAACATATTTACTAAACAATTACCTTCAAGTATCCCCACAAATTGCAGTACCTAGCGGGGGAATCCTGCCTACCACAGCAGGGCAGTACTGCTCCAAACAACATCTTCTAGACGATGAATACCAATGTATCACACACACTTCTGCTTGCCTGGTACTTTTCTTGCTGCAAGGTGCACTTCTCTGTGAGCTATTTACACCTGAACCTAAACTATCAACAAATCAAAGATACTAAAGAGAAACAGACTCAGACAGTGTTAAAGGCAGCAAAGATTGACTTTATGAGAAGTACTGCCACAGGCAATGAGACTTGAGTGTGGATTTGAGCCCAGTCACACATACAGAAAAATACATTCAGAAATTTATATCCAACAAACACAGTGAAGGCTCAGTGGCTGGAAAACTTCTAAGAGATTTCAAGTTCAAATCGTCCTACACTGAAGTAATAGGACAGCATCCAACAAATGCTTTGCCCCATTCTGCACATTTATAGTGTTTCTTAACAGTATAATACCTGGTGATTAAGTCTAGAGCTTTGATCAAAGGCTTTCCCACATTCTTCCCACTTGTAGGATCTCTCCCCAGCATGACCTCTCTGGTGCTGAGTAAGGCTTGAGCTCTGATTAAAGGCTTTCCCACATTCTGCACATCTGTAAGGCTTCTCACCAGTATGAACTCTCTGGTGTTGAATAAGCCTAGACCTTCGATCAAAGGCTTTGCCACATTCTGCACATGTGAAGGTTTTTTTGCTAGTGTGAATTCTCTGGTGTTGAATAAGGCTTGAGCTTTGGTCAAAGGTTTTGCCACATTCTATACATTTGTAGGGTTTCTCCCCATTGTGAATTCTCTGGTGTTGAAGAAGTCTGGAGCTTCGATCAAAGGATTTCCCACACTCTTCACATTTGTAGGGTCTTTCCCCAGTATGACTTCTCTGGTGTTGAATAAGGCTTGAGCTTCCAACGAAGGCTTTACCACATTCCTTACACTTATAGGGTCTCTCACCAGTATGAAGTCTCTGGTGTTGCATAAGCCTAGACTTTCGATCAAAGGCTTTGCCACATTCTGCACACTTGAAAGGTTTCTCACCAGTGTGAACTCTCTGGTGTTCAGTAAGGCTTGAGTTTCCAACAAAGGCTTTGCCACATTTTTCACATTTTTAGGGTTTTTCACCTGTATGAACTCTCTGGTGTTGAATAAGTCTGGACCTCTGATCAAAGGCTTTGTCACATTCTTCACATCTGTAGGGTTTCTCACCAGTATGAACTCTCTGGTGTTTAATAAATATGGACCTCCGAGCAAAGGCTTTTCCACAGTCTGCACATTTATAGGGTTTCGCACCAGTATAAACTCTCTGGTGTTGAATAAGGCTTGAGCTTTCAACAAAAGCTTTGCCACACTCTTTACACGTATAGGGTTTCTCTCCAGTATGTGTTCTCTGGTGTCGAGTCAGGTGTGAGGACACTCTAAAAGTTTTGCCACATTCCTCACACTTGTATGGTTTCTCTCCTGTGTGTACTCTCTGGTGTTCAATAAAGTTTGAGCACAGACGAAAGGCTCTGCCACAGTCTTTACAAGTGTAGGGCTTCTCTCCAGTATGAACCCTCTGGTGTTCAGTAAGTCTGCAGCTTCCAACAAAGGCTTTGCCACATTCTTCACATTTGTAGGGTTTCTCTCCAGTATGGAGTCTCTGGTGTCTAGTAAGTCTGCAGCTTCGGTTAAAGGCTTTGCCACATTCCTCACATTTGTAGGGTTTCTTGCTGTTGTGCCCTGTCATATGTTTTATAAGGGACGAGCCTCTGCTAAAGGCCTTCCCACATTCTTTGCAGTTGTGGGGTGTCTCGACAGTATCAATTTTCTGATGTTCAATATATTTTGGATGAGACTTCACAAAAGCTGAGACCAAAGGAAAGTGATTATTACACAAAGGAAGTGATGATCACAGTACCCCTTACAGTTCACTGGAGTAAGGAGAGACAAAATACAGGTAAATCATTTTAATGGGAAAACAAACCCAAAGAAGACACATAACAAAATAGGTTTGAGACGCTTCACGAATTTCTAGTCCAATGGATTGTTGTTTAGCCCATACAGACTGCGACAAATTACTGTCTTGTATTTTTAAAATTTTTATTGTTATTTATTTAAATTGTTATATAGTGACAATAAACATGATTTGAAATATTTCTCCAATATATTCATTATATATAATGTATATACTATATTTGATAGATTACCAAAACTAATTAGCCTAACTAATAAATACAAACATTATTTCATATAATTATCATCTTGTGCTTACTATGGCACTTGCATTTTGTAGCATTTCTCAAGAATACAATATATTAACTATAATCACCATGCTACACAATGTACCTCATGGATTTCTTATGCGGTTAACTGAAATTCTGTTGCTTCCCATTAATACCATCTCAATGCATTATCTAACCACAACTTTATGTGTTTAAGATCAATTTCTATAGCATCTCATATTAATGAAATGCCATAGTAACTGGCTTTGTGTCTGGCTTGTTTCACTTATTAAAATCACCGCACTGCCACATTGAATAACTTGGCAAGGATTTCACACCATGTTTTATATATTCCAGTACTGATGGGAATTACACTGAGTCCATATTGTGAATACTGACAGCACATGGAGGAGTAGAAATAGTTCTCTAACATATTCATTTAATTTCCTTTGGCTATGGATTCCACCATGGAATTACTGGGTCATGGGTTGTTCCATTTTTCTTACTTTTTGTGGGGCTAGAGATCAAACCCAGAACTTCCTGTATACTAGGGAAGGGCTCTGAAGCTGCACCGCACCCCCAATATTATTTCTAACAGTTTTCACTGTTTTCCAAAATAATTGCACATTAGTGCAAGAGAGCTATAAGTGAACAACAGATAACACACATTAACTAGGGACCATAGAAAGGCAGCCTATTCACAGTAACAATGAGATGATGATCAAGTGAAAGATCTGCATTAACTAAAGAATTCAAAACTATCATATTGGAGATGCCCAATTACATCAACAAAATGTAGATAACTGAACCAGAACATGCGAACATTAGCAAAGAGATAAAAACTAGGAATGCTGTGACTGAAGGATTCAACAAGAAACAATGCCTGAGAAATCCTCAAATATGAAGCGGGGAAGGAGACTGAAGTTCAACCAACTCTGTTATCTCTTACTAGGATAACACAGTAAGATTTAAACTAAAGTACGTTAAAATCAAAGTGTCAAAAATCACAGAAAAACAATCTTGAGAGAGCAAGAAAAAAATAAGATGTTAACTTACAAAGGTTCTCTTGTATGAGTTCCAGTTGATTTTTCAGCACAAACCTTGAAATCCAGAAAATATCAGGGAAGTAAACAAATAAAAACCATCACAGAGTGCCACACCTAGCAAACATACTAGTCATTTTCTACTACTGAATGAAGGTGCCTGACATACCTTCAAGTCTGCTATGCAATTTGAGAGGTGA
Source organism: Ctenomys sociabilis (assembly GCA_004027165.1). NCBI lineage: Eukaryota > Metazoa > Chordata > Mammalia > Rodentia > Ctenomyidae > Ctenomys > Ctenomys sociabilis. The sequence continues at coordinate 45,799 of PVKA01012587.1, read as the reverse complement.
AAGCACAAAAGACCACCATAGCCATCTGCAGGCTGATGGTGTACAGTGGAAGGGAGGCTGTGACACAAAGCACGTTAACACTGAGAGATTCACAGCAAGCAGTGATGTGGAATTGAACTTACCAGTCTAAAATGATCCCTAGGTTTAAAGTACCTTCGTATAATTGCCACGGTAATGACACAATGCAGACCCCGGAAGAGAAAAGGAAATGAGAAAGGAGTCAAGGTGCCTCTCTACAGAAATAAGTGAAATAAAACTAAAGCAATAACAAAAATGAAGGACAATTACAGACAGTACAGAAAACAACCAAGGGCAATATGGACTTCTTCCTTTTCAGTAAATTAAGTAGATTCAACTCCTAATCAAAACAATAAATTAGCTAAGGAGAATGACATTAAGAGACTCCAAATATAAGCTATCTCCTGGAGATTCTTTTTAAATAAGGACTCAAAAAGAACAGAAGTGAAAGGTGGCTATATTACTTGGAAAAGTGACCAAAAGACAACAGAGTGCTGTTGCAATTCTACAAAAGTACATTTAAAACAAAACTGTCATATGAAATGTGATACAGGGTACCGGGGAGATGGCTCAGTAGAATAAGCACTTCCCTGGCAAGCGCAAGGGCCTGAGCTCCATCCCTGGTTCCACCAAAAAAAAAAAAAAAAAAAAAGGAAATGCAATACAATTTAAGTCAAAAATTCCCACATCAGATAAAGGATGCTACATAAAATTGCTACCCAATCATAATACATAGGATAAAAACTAAGAACATTACTAATCTACCTGAGGAAACTTACTGTAAAAAGTGAAAAACAAAAAATGTGATTAAGACAGAGAAAAAGGAGACAGAGAGAGTGAAATCCTGAATAAGCACTGAGGTAGGACTTCCAGCTCTAACTATGAAGATCCGAAGAGTGAGTACTTTGAATATTGACACTGCACGCAGGGCAATTTCACACATGCCCATTGTAATTCCTCAAGCACTGGGATGAGACAGCTGTAATTATTAACTATGTAAATGGCATTAGAACAACTTCTTAATGAGCTCATTAGCATATTATAATGGATTAACAATGAAGACAGGAGAAACATGAAAGACAGCAGCGAAAGTTTTGCAACCTTGGAGGGTTTGTGTCTTCTTCTCTTTCCTCACTCTTATTTACCCAGTCTCTTTCTTTCTGTCTCTCTCACTCTCATTTTTTGTCATTTTTGAGACAGGGTCTCACTATGTAGTTCAGACTGGGCTTGAGCTCACTTTGCAGCCCAGGCTGGTCTTGAACTTGCTATGAACCTCCTGCCTCAGCCCCCCTCTGAGGACTGGAATAATAGGTGTGCATCAACACACCTGGCTTCCTCTTCTCTTTCTATCCCTTTGATTTCCCTCTCTTACTCCCTCCATTCATCTCATATTATGTAGGAGGTGCCTGAATACGCACAAAGGAGAAGCATGCACCAGTGCTCTCAGTTTCACAGTACTTTCCATGGCAAAGTCAGGGTGCTTTTCACCAAAATGGTAGTGAGAGAATCCAAACGCAAGCTAAGCTACCAATTTGCTCCAGTACGCCTCCCTATGTCCTCTGTCTTTTCCACAAATATTCTCTCACACCTTAACACCAGCCCTTCACTCCAATACCAATAACTCCAACAGAATCCAGCTATTTTCCATCTACTGACATTTCTCTTTTGCTTATTATTATTTTTAAATTTTTGATACAGGGTCTTGCTATGCAGTTGACCTGTAGTGATCCTCCTCTGTCTCAGCCTCCCTACTGCTAGAATTATAGGCATGTGCCACCACACCTGGTTCTGGGGCCAGCAGAACATGTGGTACCCTGGATCGAGCTTGGGACCTTGCCCTTGCCAGGCAGGCATTTATGCCACTGAGCTATCTCCCCAGCCCCTGCATTTTTCTTTTACTTACTTACTATATACTTCTTTTTTCCATCCCCTTCTGTCCACCTCCCAGTTTGTTAGTAGCTGTATACTAACTATAGTCTGTCTGGGGCACTGACAAACATTAAAATTGTTAAAACATTTTATAATGCACAATGATGTATGAGTGGATCCACTTGATATAACTGGTAGGGATTTGCTCCTCAAAACACAATGACTGGATCTGATGCCATTAAGCTGAGTAGGCTCAGCGGTAGATAAATAACAAAATGTAACCAAAGCCAAGACTGGATCTCTGCAATTTAGATATCAACTAAACAGATCTCCAACAGAGTTGCCTAACTAATTCTCAACCTTTAGCACATAAAAATATGGGTCAACAAAGCAATAAAATGTACTCCAAACTCCCAATTCCCCCAGAGCTGCTCCAAAAGGCATCAATGGGAAGGCTGTGAAAAAAATCAAAGAAATGAAACTAGACTTTATGAAGCCATAGAGGGGAAAAAATGAAGGAAAAACATTAGTAAGGTGCTGAGTGAGCTCAAAGAGAGCATAACTATGCAGATAAACATCATAAGATGATTAGTGACCTTAAAGACAGAAAGCTAGCTGGGCTGACCAACAGTCTACCAAACGATGACAGTTCAAACTAAGATACCAAACAGAAACCTAGAAGATTAAAAAGTCACCTGAAAATATGGATGACAGAAGCGACCAATGTGAAGACAGATCTAGACAGAAGATAGGACTAACACCAGTGGTCATACACTCATAGATGAAATCACCGGAAACGGACTCAACAGCTGCTAGATGATGCCAAAAAAGCTAACCTAAGATCAGTCTGAATCACAGAAGAATGAGAAGACAGTGCTAAAAAACTTCTTACAGAAATCCCAGTAGAAAACTTTCAAAGTGTAGGAAACAATTCAACAGGCGAGGAAGTGAGACAAACAGAAACTCAAATACCCATGACCAGAAAATATCTGCTCCATGACTCCTGACGATCAAAATCCCAAAAGGCTAAAAAACGACAATCTTAAAAGCTCCTAGAAAAAGCAACAAATCACTGATAAAGGCAAATCTATCAGAATTACAGCACAAACACAAACCTTCAAAGCCAAGAGTGAAATGTTTCAAGCCCTAAAAGAAACAAGTTACAACTCAGACTAATACATCCTGCAAAACTATTTTAAAACTATGCAGAAATAAGGACTTTCCACCACAAAGAATATCTTGAGGAATTCATGAGCACTGAACCAGCACTTCAACATATTCTTAAGGATGGAGTCAATATGATGATTCCAAAAATAAAGATAAAAAGTCCATTTGACCTAGCTCTCCCCAAGGAATTAAAGACACCCATGACAGTCACCATGCTAACCCAGGCTTATAGTAGCATAATTCACAACAGCGAAATCCTGTGAGTAGCCCACTTTCCCACCAACAGATGACAGACAATGCAAACATAGTAGATGTACGCAAGGGAGTAGCACTCTGCTATAAAGAAGGATACATTTGAGACATGTGCAGGAAAATGGATGCCACTTGAGGCCATAATGTTTAGTGAAATAAATCAGACACATGAGCTTAAATATTTTATGGTTTCTCAAATTTCAAACACAAAGTATAAGTAGTTTGAAGAGCAAACTAAAAGACAGTGCCGGCCAAACAGCTCAGCAGACTCTGCTTAGGCAGAACACAGGGACCAGGGTTTGATCCCTGGCAGGCACCACAGCCAAGCCAGCCCTGCCCCAGGGGTGTGTTGAGACAGAGATTGAGACTGGGCGTGGTACAGTGGCAGGCACCTGTAATCTCAGTGCTTGGGAGGCTGAAAACAGGAGGATCACTACGAGTCCCATCTGTGTAGTCAGACCCTGTAGATCCTGTACTAAGTACATAAAAAGATAAAATAAAAAGATAATAGGAAATATGGACATAGATTTTTATAAATGGGAAGAGGATGCAGAGTGAACAGGGGTGAAAAGAGAGGGCATGGGAAATAAAAAGTTGTGTTATATTCATCTATCAACTCCCCAGGACGAACCCAATTATGTACAGGGTGCATGTATTAAGAAACATTAAAAATAAAAAAGCCCTTCGCCTTCAGGATCTCACCTGTGTGTGCTGCTTCATTCCCTCCTACCTACCTGGAGGTGCAGCTGCTCTCTGTCGTGGCTGCACATTCCAGGGGTCCCTGTTTTGCTCCAGACAGGTGACCAGGTGGGGCTTAGAGACAGCGAGACCTGTTTAATATCAAATGGAACATGACACAAGCTTGAGATTCTGCAACTATACTGAAATGGTTGTGTTCCTGTTGTACTCAGGAGAAAAGAGAAGACACCGGAAAGATTCTTTGGAGAATATTATTTCTCCAAATGCAGTTTTCTGAAAGAGCCATTGAACTACACAGGAAGCATTTTACTTTCACATCCCAAGCTTAATGTTCAACTACTACTAAATCAAAGCCACAGGGTAGAGAATAGCCTTTAACATACCGGCAACAACGTTTTGTGCCAGTGCACTTGCAAAATGACTCAGCATCAGGAAAGGGGAAGGCTACAGACAAAAGCTAGCAACTTGAACTATCCCTAGCAACTTTCATTTTCATTGAGAAGGGGAACCTAAAACTCATTCATGAAAAGCAGAAGCTCCCAAGAGATGTTTGTTTGTAAAGGAAAGGAAGTTAAACATCAATCATGAATCAGGAACTCTGCAGGGAATCCTCTTACCCAGGGAAAAAATGTTTCTGTAGTTCTCTAAGGTCACATCCCTATACAGAGTTTGCTGAGCTGGGTCCAGGCATTTCCACTCCTCCAGAGAAATCAATGCACACATCTCTGAATGTCAACAGCGCCTAGGGGGGGAAAAACAGCACGCTGACCATGCAGTTACGGAGTTTCTCACTGGGCCCAATAGGAAATGAGAGATCAGCTTCTGACGTATGTGGGAGGCACTAATTATTCAATAAAACATTGTAAAAACCCAGTCATGTTCTACAAGATATTATCTAAATAATAATACCTTCAATAAAGAGTATGGTAAAAGATCCACAAAATCTTTTGTTGCGGATGCAACACTTTTGAGAAAATATAGAGTAAAATTAAGGCTCTAATGCAGGATAACAAACTTTAGTGTGGTACTTATGTCAACCAGTCTAAATACTTTCAAATTTTATTGTTACAACCCAGCCTTGGGAGATTTTTTTTTTTTTTGACAGAACCAGGGATTGAACTCAGGCCCTTGTGTTTGCCAGGGAAGTGCTTATTCCACTGAGCCATCTCCCTGGCCCCAAGACTTGGAGATATTAAATGAAGCTCTGGTTTGACTGCTCCAGGGTGGGGACTGAGTTTCTGAATACATAGCAAGCTCAGTAGTAATGCAAGGTCAGTGGTCAGTAAGACACTCTTCAACAGATAAGAGAGACGGCATCATGTAAGAATTCACAAGTAAGTGTGCTTGAACTTTAAGAAATGTACACAACTTACTACTACAAGCATGTACCACCAGACCCAGCTTCTACCTCCTGGCTTTTCCTCTGGAGGTAGGAAATGCAACCTACCTTATTCACAAGGTCTTATATAAGAATGTCTCCAGTGTTTAAAAAGCCCAATGAAGATAACTCAGTTTCTATGTCTGAAGGAGACCACAACCTGGTAAGTTAGGTTGCATTTCCTAACTCCAGAAGAAAAGCAAAAATATCTGTCCTTCTAGGTAATATATAATTCATCTTACTTCCATGGTAAGGAAGAACCTGGTAAACAGTAAGTCATAGATGAACATATCCAGGATTGTACAAGTCCTGTCCCACAGGATTTTCCATTAATCTTCACTGTCCATATATCAGTGCACAGTAGACTGTCAGCAATGCTTAAAAAAGAAACTGAGGCTGGGCGTGGTGGCGCATGCCTGTAATCCCAGCATTCAGGAGGCTGAGGCAGGAGAATTGTTGTGAGTTCGAGACCAGCTTGAGCTACAAAGTGAGCTTAAGACCAGCCTGAATTGCATAGTGAGACCCTGTCTCAAAAAGACAAAAGAAAAAAAAAAAAGAAACTGAAACTCAGCAGTTAAATCTACTACACATTCTTGAGAAAATGTACTAATTTTCTACCATCATGGAAAGGAGATTCCCCTCTTCACTGAGTATTAACAAAGTTAAGCCCTGCAGTTTCATTTGAAATCTCCTTTTGAACGGGAGCATAACATTAACTATTATAATTCTGGGGGAGAAAAATGGTGAATGATACACTAGAAAGCTATAGTAAAACAAAAACAACATGGATATTCCATAAGGGTACAGCAGTGCAGGACCAAAGAGTTGAAAGCCAGGGTATTGGGGCAGAAAGAGGTACACTCAGGAAGAAATGTAATAAAGCATAGAGAAATGTGTGCTAAGCAGTCACATGCTAGGTCTTTGTCCTGTTTTATAAATAGTATTAAATGCTCTTTTAGTACAGATGCTACATACACATGGTACTGCAAAAGTATATATGTGTTGCAAAGAAAATACAAAAACATTACTAAAAAATCTATAAAGGAACATAAAATATTTCCTAACACTCAGAGTGAATACAGAAGGAAAAATTCATCGTGATAAAGAACACTACATAGTATAATGTTTATAACATTATACTATCAAGTTTTCAACAAGCTCTTTTAAAAAAATTAATTTTGTTGGTACACATTTGTCATATATAACGACCACATTCATCCTAGGGAATTCAGCAAGCTTTCTTTTTTAGTAAAGCTTACCAAAGCAAACAAAAGTTATTCAGGAAATTAAAGACATGTTGGTTGCACATAATTTGTTCTTCAGACTTTTTTTTTTTTTCTTTCGTGGAACCAGGGAATTGAACTCAGGCCCTTGCACTTTCCAGGAAAGCGCTTATTCCACTGAGCCATCTCCCCGGCCCTGTTCTGCAGACATTTCTAAGCACTTCTACCTTGATGATCAGCAATATCCTGTCATGTGAGCAGTATTAGGGGAAGCTGAGTATCACATGCTCAGAGCGGAGCCAATGGCGTGCCTCTTGCTCTGCCTCCCTTTCTCATTCACATGTGGGATTGTGGATGATCAACTTCTGAAATCAAGGGGTTATGCAGGACCTCTCTTCTGCAGAGGACAAAAAGGCCAAGGAATCCCTCACTTCCAGTGAGATCAGGGAGATGTGTAAAATGTAAGAAATATGGTAAAATTTTGTACAAAAGCACTGGCTAAATAAGGCTGCAGCAACACGAGTGATGAATCTGTTTAGCTACAGTGAAATATCATATTTCTTCAAAATTGTCAAAAGGAGGCAAAGGCTAGTGTTATGGGAAAGATTTCTTGTGAAAGTTGCACAAAAAGAAAAAGATTCCATGGAGCTAATATATAACAGTAATTCTGTTAGTAATAGTGAAAGCTGTCTTACTCAAAAGTCCTAGACTAGGTGCTTGCCTGGCAAGTGCAAGGTCCTGAGTTAAATCCCCAGTACTGCCAAAAAAAAAAGAACAAGAAAATACTTCAGCGAAGTCTTCGACAGCTCAGCTGGTAGAGCAGAGGACTGCAGCTGATCAAAAGCTCTCTAGTCTCATCTTCACACCAGCCATAGAAGTTTTCAAAGGTAAGTGCATGTTAATTTTTCTTTATATTTTGCATTGTATTATTGTAATCATTGTTATGTAAATGATATTTTGGGGATGTGGAATGAATCATCCAAGTTTCTATTATTTCTTATGGGGAAAATTGATTTGATATACAAGTGCTTTGGATGACAAGCATGTTTCTTGAACAAGCTCACAAACCAAGGTTTCAGGCCGGGGAGATGTCTCAGTGGAATAAGTGCTTCCCTGGCAAGTGCAAGGACCTGAGTTCAATTCCTGGTCCCGCCAAAAAATTTAAAAAAAAAAAAAAAGGAAAAAAAAAACCCACCAAGGTTTCACTTAATATAGAATCAACCAAGAAACTTCTAAATTTTAAGAGTAAAAATAACTATTATTGATATTAATGTTATAAAACTATAGCATTATAATAATAAAGACCAAGAAATTAAAACAGAAAAACATCAACAGATGAATCATATGGATATGAAAGTTCTGAATTTTTAGGAGCAAAGAAAGGCCTCTACATATCCAGGATATCAGGGATAGTTATCCTTACTATAAAGGGATTAAACCAACAGTCCCAACTATTTCTGGCACCAAGGAACTGATGTGTGGAAGACAATTTTTGCAAAGGATGGAGGAGTGGATAGGTGGTTCAGGAAGATTCCAGGGCATTACATTTATTCTGCACTTTATTTCTATAATTACTACATTATAGCATATTACAAAATAATCACCCAACTTCATAACACAGAATCAGTGTGAGCCTTGCTTTACTCAAAAAGAGGGTCCCACTGGGGAGATGAGAGACATGTGTCTGAATTACATTTTCATTGCTTGGAAAAATATATGACACCTACAATTAAGAGTGTTGTGAGTTTGTTGTTGTTATTGTTGTTTTTTTTTTTTTTTTGGTGGAACCAGGGATTGGATTCTGGCCCTTGTGCTTGCCAGGGAAGCGCTTAATGCACTGAGCCATCTCCCCGGCCCTGAGCGTTATGGCTTGTGTCTAGTTGTACCCCAGAGCCTCACACAGTCATCTTGAGTTTGTGATTAATTCATTATCCAGTGTTAGGATTATCGGTGTAAATGCTACTGGGATTACGGGCGTGAGCGCTACACCCAGCCTGGGACGGGTAGCCTGAAGGCAGACTTGCTCTCTGTGGCCCTGTTGCTGTTACTCCTTCCATTTGCTCTTGCTCTTTGCTGCCACTGCTCCTGACATTTTGCTCTTGCTATTTTGCTGTTTCTGCTGCCATGAACTAACTGCTGCTCTCTGCCATGTGCCACTCTGCCTTGGAACCAGCTGCGTATGGAATGAAACCTAAACTAGCTGTGAGCTAAATAAATCTTTTCTTCCTTAATTTTAGGGGTTGGTTACTATGTCCCAGCAATAAGAGAAGAGTAACCGAGACAAGGAGGAAAGGTTTATTTTTATTTGCAGTACCAGGGATAGAATCAGGAACCTCACGCTTCCTAGGCAGGTGCTTATGTCATGGAGCTATCTCCCTGGGCCTATTTTGGATCACAGAATGTAGAGCTTTTAGTGCACAGTTAATGGGGTGGCACTGCAGAAGAGAATCAGCTCATGGCACAGTAGGAAGCAGAGAAATCAAAGAAAGAGGAGGGACACAAACTGTTCCAGGCCAAGCCCCCAGTGATCTACCTCTTCCTATCAAGCTTCACCTCCCAACATTACATCCAGCTACAAATCCATCAATTGTCTAATCCAGTGATAAATAACACATACCCATGACCCAAGCTCCTGCAAAAACTGCCTCTATGAGCACAGAAGACCTTGAGTGATACCTAAATTCAAACCATTTCAAGTGACCCAAAAGGGTGTTGCTATATCCAGTACACTAGGTAACTTCACTGTAGAAAACTCTGATTTGCAGGCCCAGTAGCCTGGAAATGGGAGCAGGCTTCTCAGTACTTTTGTGGAGATCTGAGTATTCTACCTTGACCTCAATTCAGAATGTATGAAGATCTGAGTTGCTTCAAACATATAGAACTTTTAAGACCAATGTTAGTTTCTTTCTCAAGCAGTTAATATTCTAGTGCAGAGAAAGTCAATTCACCTGGCTTATTCATAAATGGCTTACAGATCAACTTCTTCCCAGTTTGGGGTGTTTTGTGCATACTAACTTTTATTTTTTATTTTTTTGGCAGAACCAGGGATTGAACACAGGCCCTTGCGCTTGCCAGGGAAGCACTTATTCCACTGAGCCATCTCCCCGGCCCCTGTGCATACCATGTACAATTCACAGGACAGTTTTCATTCCTATGAGAATGCAGTGCAGCCATTGACAGGAGATGGAGTGCTGGGAGTAATGTGAGTGCTTGGAGAGTAGCTCTAAATGAGCAAAGCTCGGCTCATTTTCTACTTGCTCACCTCCTGCTGTGTAGCCTAGGTCTAAAAGAACAAGGACCAGAACCCAGGTGATAGAGCTGGTAGCATAGCTCAGGGTAGAGTGCACAGTTAGGATGGGGAAAGTCCTAGTTTTCACCAAGGCACCATGAAAGAATAGATGTCAAGGGAGGATACTGTTCGAAATAGAGCAGAACAGGTGGTTCCTGACTGCCCCTGTATGTACAGGCATAATGAATGACCATCTGCTAGTATTTCAGAATCCTCTGAGGTACAGTCATAACTGAGTCAAGAAACTTCTCTACACTGCAATTCCGAGAGCATGCACAGCAAATACTGAGCACACTGGGCACAGATCCTACCTTACACAAGCGGCCGTTTAACTGGAGAGGAGCTCCCAACACCCTCCTCATCAGTAAGGCCTTCCACACCCTGATGCTCAAGCCCTCCTTTTATCTCATTTCTACCTTTTCATTCAAGATTATGACTATAATTTGCACTTAATTTACTTTAATATCCAGTATCACTAAAGCAGGACCTGTACTAACTATCCACACTGATTTTTAACACCTTTCTTTCAGGGGATGACATCTTATACTTCTAAGCACAGGACATGGAAAGTGGAGAAATCCCCGCAGATCATAAGCAAATGTTTCTGATGGGTGTTCTGAGGGCTCGAACATCAAGGGCAGTGCACTGAGGCGAGTGAAGGCCACAGATGCCTGCACGCTGCTCCAGGCAATGGCCAGTAGCCTGAAGTAGAAGAAACTTGCACTAGGAGCTGAATGCACCAAATAACAAACCTCCTGCAACTGGGTACAGCTGTTAAGAAAGAATGGTTGTCATTTTAAAGTTGAAGAGGTCAGGGATACAAAAACCCTTGTACATTTCAAATTTATTACAGCATCTGTCTTTGAAAGCTAAAGACAAAATTACATTAGGATTTAACAATCACTGCTGGGTGTAGGTTCAACAGAAGGGAAATCAGTATGACAAAGCTATGGCTGCACTCCTGCGTTCACTGGAGGTGAGACAGAAACCCATCAGGTGCGCTCAGATGAAGATTATCAGACTGCTGCACCTTGTTTCAGGGCATCCAGACTGCTCCTGGAGGAGAGACCGGAGGCTGCTTTCACTAATTACTCTAAGAGAAGGGACATGGCAGTGTGGGGACCTACATCAGCCTCTGAGGTCAAACAGTCCTGAAAACCTGGTAAAGACTGAGGTGAGTGGCTGAGGACATATGACCCAGTAAAACTCCAGGGGGTAGCTCAACCCAGACAGCTGGTAATGTGTCTGCGGAGAGAAGGCAAAAGGAGAGGCACAAAGGTTTTCTAACAAGGCACCGAGTGCTTCCTGTCTGCTTTCCTTCCATGTGAAATGTTGAAAATAAGAAAATTCTTAAAATGTGCCCTGTACCGGGGCATAGTGATACCTGCCTGAACAGTTGTACTCAGAGAGTCTGAGGCAGGAAGCCTGCAAATTTTAACTTGGCCTGAGCAATTTAGGACCTTGGGCCCTTTCTCAAAAAATAAGATAAAAAGGAGTGGGGGATGTAGCTCAGTGGCAGGGGACGTCAGGGTTCAAATCCCAGCAGGAGGCTGGGGAACACTTGGAAGAACAGGACAGAACGGGGCTCACTGTTGAACGCAGGTCAGGAGCACAGGAGTAAGCGCGGGGCAGCAGGGTAGCTAGACCGGAAGGCGGAGTTTATTAAAATCAGGCAGGACTGGGCCGAGTTCCCTTAGGATCTCAGGCAGGCTCCCTCCCACTCAGGAAGCCAAAGCGGATTCCCTGAGATTCTCCAGGTCGCCACCCCAGGCGGGGAGCCAGGACAGGCCCAAGGCACTCCCAGCTTCAGGGCACCAACTGCTGCTCCGCGCAGGCCAGCTGGGATGCCTGGTCCCCCGTGCCAGTTCCACAGCTCCCAAACCGCTGCATTCCGTTCTCAAGGCTGTCACAGACTCACCATGTTCGTGCCCCGGTGCCCGGGCTCTTCTTCTGGGTGGTTCTACCAGCACGCACAGGTGCCAGAGTCCTGTCACTGCCATTCGGGACACTGGAGGAGGACACCAAACCTGAAGCACAGCACAGAACCACAGTCTGGAAGAAAAAGCCTGCAAGCAGCAGAGCCCACCCCCTGCAAGTCTGGCTGCGTTCCTGATTTACCCAATCCTCCTGCTCCTCCTTCCACTCAGGCCTGATTGACAGTAGATAGCACCAACCCCTAGGGCTGAACGAGGCCCTAGAGTACGTTCTCGGATCCCGCTCCCACATCTGGGATCCAGGGGGAGCTTTAAGGCTGGGCCTTGTGGAGGGAGAGGGACAGGGACAGGCGTAGAAGAAGCTGGCATGCTCGCTTGTATATAACACCATGTCAGTTCACAAATCGTGTATGTGTGTATCATTTAGAGATGGGAAGAAAGGTAATAATGTTTTTAAAACCTCACTTAAACCAAGTGTGACCAAAATAATATGCAATGTATTAATTATTGAATCTGTCCTACTAATTTGATTTGAAACTGTCTCATTGCTATTTGTTCTTCAATAAAAAAATAAAAAATAAAAAAATAGGATAGATATACAGTTACTTTCTCTTAATTCAATGACAATAAAGATTAAGATTTATATTAATAGTGTTTGGGCAGAATAAGTGTTTGCATCTTGTATTATGAATAACTAGTAAGAAGACAATAATGTGCAATGTATTAATTATTGTAACTGTCCTACTAACCTGTTTTGAAACTGTCTCATTAATTATTTGTTTCTCAATAAAATTAATAAAAAAAAAAACCAAGTGTGGTATCACAGGCCTGAAATCTCAGCACTCTGGGAGGCTGGAGCAGGAGGATCACAAACTGGCAAGTGCATGGATTCAGGATCTGTCCTTGCTGTGCCACACTGAGCCAGCTACCGGGGGGGGGGGGATGAGTTGGAGCTGCTTAGCGAGACCCTGTACCAAATACATAAATAAATAAATAAATAAATATTGTTTAAATAAATCAAAAAGTTACTCAGAATACAAGAGACTAGCCTTTAATTGACCAAACAATATTAGCACAAACTTTTTTCAATGAACTAAGAGAAATTAGTACCATAATTACCTTATCATATTTTTTCATTGTTTCCCTTTTTTCTTTCTCTCTCCCCACTATCTTTTGTGGAACAAGAGATTGAACTCAGACCCTTGAGCTTGC
>PVKA01012587.1:0-32658 GCA_004027165.1 Ctenomys sociabilis | reverse complement strand
CAGAACTACACACACACACACACACACACACACACACACACACACACACACACACTGAGCTAGCCCTCCTCTAGGGATGTTGGCATCAGAGTACTGTTCCCTTGGTCCATTCTGCAGTGTGGGGCTCACATGGTGAATCTGCTGTGACAGAAGCCTTAGAGTCATCACTGCCTTTATCCTGTGGGCCTGGATTTTGGCCTTCACCAGAGCCCCCATGAGACTGAAGGGCAGATGCTGTCCTTGTGCTCTCTTACAGGGGAGGACGCTGAGGCTCGAAGAGGTAAGGATCTCCAAGGACCCTTACCAAAACAGGATCAGGGGCCAGACTCTGCAACTCCAGGTCCTGGGACAGGAGTGGTAACGCCCCTCCAAATGCCAGGCCCAGCTCCACCTCCCAGCAGCGGGTCTGAGGCTCCATCCCACAGAGCTCTAATCCCTACTGGCCTGGCTTCCTGACATTAGGAGGACCCTCCTGGACATGAGGCCAGGCAGGTGGCCCTGGGACTATGGGTCCCAGTGACAGATCATCTCCTCTGTGAGCTGCAGCAGTTCTGAAAAAGGCCCAAGTGCCAGCCTGGTTCTCAGTTGGAGGACCTCACACTGCTGTCACACAGCAGAACTCTGGGCCCCCAAACACGGTGTTGACCACAGGTGTGTCACTAATAAGTTGCATGGCCATGCTGAGGTGAATGCCAGCTCCTAGGGCCACAACTGAGACTGGCTGGTGCTGCGAAGCCAGCCCCAAGAAGAACTGTGTCCCCGATCCTCCTGGGGCAGGAATATGCTGGGCCTAGCTGGCTGCATTGGCTGGTAGGAGGCCGGGATGCTGTACTACCAGGAGCCCGCACACCAGGGTGCATGTGGCCAATGCTGGAGCAGGGGCTGTGGGCCAGACAGCTTCAGAAAAGCCTCTGCTCCCGCAAGGATAAACCCTGAGCTGGGAGAAGCAGCAGAGCCTAGTGGTTCAGGCCTTTCTATGGAGCGGCCCTCTAGCGTCCTCTAGTGATAGTTCTTGTTTAGTCCCAGCCCTGCAGAGGTCCAAGCTGAGTCCAAGAGCCAGATGAGAGAGATTTGGAGCTGAGAGTTAGAAAGCTGACAGTGATGAGTGGGTGACAAAGCTCTACTGCCCTGTCCACAGTGTGTGTCACTGAGGAGGAAAATAGAGAGAACTTAGGCACGGCCTTGATGGGGCACTGGGAGCCAAGGAACAGGCAGGAAGGAGACTTGGGACCAGGAGGGTACAAGGAGAAGCCCCAAGGTGGAGGTGAGATTTTGTCCAAAGAGCTTCCAATGTGGTTTCAAATTCTGAACATTTGGGTATTTTAAGTCCAAAAATTAGAGTTAACTGGGCATGGTGGTGCACAGCTGCACTCCCACAGTGCACTCCTGCTGAAGCAGGAGGATAACAAGCTTAAGGCAACCTGGGCACCCTTGCAAGACACTGCTTGAAAATAAAAAGGGCTGGCACCACTGGTAGATGACCCCTTTGTCACACCACCAGTACTGGAAATAAAGCAAAGCTCCTGCTTCCCCAGTGAGCACCAGCCACACAGGCCCAGAGGCATGGTTGGTGAGCCGCATTGCAGAGACACAGGGGTCCTTCCTAGGAGAGCCATGTGGGTGGAGCGTCTCCTCCACAGCCAGAGCAAAGAGGGTGCACACTAGGGCAGGCCGGGCTCAGGGTCACCTCCTGGGCTCACGGAGTCATCTTGCTTCAGCCTCAGTACTTGGGACTACAGGTGGACACCACCATCTGGCCCAAGTCAAAACCAGCAAGACAAAGAAGCCTGAGGCCATTGAGGAAAGATGGTAGAAATCTTGCTGGCAGGTTCAGCTGTAGGTTTGAGGGTGGGTGCACATGGGCCGGGCCCTCCTAGATCTGTGGTGTGGCTTAGCCTGGCCTTGAACTCACTGTATAGCTCAGGCTGACCTTGAACTCATGGTGATTCTCCTACCTCAGCCTCCCAAGTGCTGGGATTCAGGTACATACCACCATGCCTCACTTTATGGTGAATGGTTTTTATGGAAAATGCTGACATCTTATATTAAATTGTGTTTTCAAAAACACAAGATGTATTTGTTCGTTCAACTCTATATTTCTTCTTTATTTTTATCATTTCCTTATATATTTTTCTTTCTTTGAATAGTTGAGTTATTTCTAGGGATTTTTTTTTTTTTTTTTTTTTTTTTTTTTTTTTTTTTTTTTTTTTTTTTTTTTTTTTTTTTTTTTTTTTTTTTTTTTTTTTTTTTTTTTTTTTTTTTTTTTTTTTCAGAACCAAGGTATGAACTCAGGCCCTTGCACTTTCCAGGGAGGTGCTTATTCCACTGAACCATCTCCCTGGCCCCTCTAGGGATCTTTATTGTATGTGTGCATGTGTGGTACTGAGGATTGAAGCCAGAGCCTTTGTGTGGATCGGTGTCCCAGCCCCTGACCTAGAAGGGCTTATTCATATCCCCTGTCCTCCCTTCTCTCTTTCTGCTTCCAGGGAGCATTGGTTGAGCACTCGTTTCTACCACAGAGCAGTGGACTTAGTCCCCTGAAACAAAGAACTGCATTACCCTTATGGTAAGTTAGTGAATTGGTGTGTATGTCCCAAATTTTTAAAAGTTCTTTTCAAGGAATGAGAATGTAGCTCAGAATGGAGGCCCTGGATTTAATCACAGTAATATAAAAAAAAAGGGGGTGCCAGGTACCGTGTGCCAGCAATGGGAAAGGTGATGATGAGCAGCCCTTGGGGGAGGGGACTATCAATGTCTGGGATGTGTTTTGTTCTTAAATCTAATACCACGAGGGAACATACCCCAATCAAGTTTATTTGTAGCCCTTAGAACCATTAAAATACAAGTAAGTTTGTTTGCACATATTCTCTTTTTTAAAGTGCAAAATAAAGAAAAGAAAAATCACTAATGTGAAACACCATCTGGCTTCGACACCACGTATCTCTCTAGAAGCTCTTTGTGCAACACATGCATGGGGAGACAGTGCAAATACTGACAACTGCCCTGCCACACTCAGCAGTGTAGGTGTGGCCGGTACACTTCTCAGGATACCTGTAGTACCCTAAAAGCAACATGCCCCTATCAGGAGGCTGTTTTGGCTGGACTTCCCAGGATGCTTATTCTTTCTACGAGGCCTCTCAATTAAGACCTTGGGTAGAAGGCACATAGTTTGTAAGTTTCTCCCGTTCAGATTTTACCACTATATGCCTCTGCTACCAAAGAAGGTTACGTGTCTAGAACCCAAACATAACAAAAACAAAATGCAAGACAGACATAGAAGAGTAGGGAAACAATTTAAAAAATAAACTGAAACAATCTGAGTCCATGCCCTAAGAATCATTTGCACACCTTCATGATCTTACTTTCTCCATCTTGTCAATATAATGGAATAAAACTTCAGAAAAAAGGACGTAGCATATCATGTCGTCCCAGACAACACGACAATTTCTTGTTTTGTACTCTGACTCCAAGGAAGCCTTTAGTATTTTATGATGACTACTGGTAAACTCTACCTTTACTATGAGTTTGCTCACATCTGGACAAGCACAGTCTAATTCTCAGTTGGTCCCAGGTGGCTGGTGCCAGACCCTTTTGTTTACAGGCTAATGGTGGGATCTGCCTACAAGTTTTCTATGGAGAGCTTGTAAGAGACTTCAAAACGAAGTTATTATTACT
This sequence comes from Ctenomys sociabilis, assembly GCA_004027165.1. Taxonomy (NCBI): domain Eukaryota; kingdom Metazoa; phylum Chordata; class Mammalia; order Rodentia; family Ctenomyidae; genus Ctenomys; species Ctenomys sociabilis. The sequence goes on along the minus strand of PVKA01012587.1, from coordinate 28,983 downwards.
CTTAATGTTAACTGTAATTAGAATTTTTATTTTGTGCTTCAGGGTAAAACTACATTTAGCCTGCTTTCAGAAATGCCTTTGCCAAATGTCAGCTACAAGGAGTCACCTCTCTCACCACCAGCCTATCTAGCAGTCAGAGCAACAGCTTCACTGCAACACACAGTACTTCTTTTTTTTTTTTTTTTTTTTGTCTTTTTGAGACAGGGTCTCACTATGCAGTTCAGGCTGGCCTTAAGCTCACTTTGTAGCTCAGGCTGGTCTCGAACTCACAACAATCCTCCTGCCTCAGCCTCCCGAGTGCTGGGATTACAGGCATGCGCCACCATGCCCGGCTAAAGAAACACAAGCTTTTTTTTTTTTTTTTTTTTTAGCAGAACCAGGGATCAAACTCAGGCCCTTGAGCTTGCCAGGGAAGTGTTTATTCCACTGAGCCATTGTAGTCAGACTCAAAGTCTTTGTCCATGCTGCTTGTGTCTGCCATCTTTTTGCCATCGATCTTTGGCAGGAAGTGTGCGCTGTCTATCCCCTGCTGCTCATAGAAAAGAATGTAGGCGGAGTCAGTGTCAATTTCACAAGGTGAAGTTCCTTACAGCTGCTGTCATTGTAACAGTACCACTTGCAGTTGGGGTTTTTAGCATAAGTAACATAATGGCCCCCGCCCAGAATTCCTGAATGGCACAAAATTGCATACAGATTATAAATAGGTTTATTACAAATATCTTCTCTTTGGTCATCAATGTTGTCTTCTTCACTGTGATTTCCAAGCTGACCATTGCTGTAGCCATTGCCACATGCCTCATTCTCATAAAGGATCAATCCATTGGCCAAAGTGACCTCACTTTCCTGGGGGGTGATGAGCTCAGGCCGGCTGCCTCCCAGCAAGTGTCCTCGGCTCAAAGTATCAGCCAGTTCATAGACCTGCCCAGCCCCATTCTCTCTGCTGGCATCCAAATTCTCCTTACTGCTTGACAATTTATTTCTGCTGCCAATTTGAGGCAGTCAGAGCCTCCCTTTGCTCCTCCCCAAAGTCCATGGGCCATTGTTAGGGCTGTTAGTTTTGCTGGAGGGACAGCTGGCTCCACTTTTTCTTGATGAAGGTGGTGAGCCTTTTGGGCTACTGGTGGTGACGTTTGCACTGAGAGAAGACGGGCTCTTGCTCAAGAGTACATCCTCATCCCCTGCGGCGCGCTGGGCATCTGCTTTCTTCATTTCTCCTGCAGGAACTCTTGGCTCAGAGAAGTTGCGCCCCTGGGGTGTGAGTGCTTTATGCTGGCAGAAAGTTGGGTCTCTTGGTACCAAACAAGCACTAGGGTTAAAACTTTCATGAGAAAATTGAACAATTTTCTGTGATTTTATCCATCGACCATTTACAAATTGAAATCGTTTAAGGTGAATAATCAAGATGCGGGGAAGCCTCCAGAGATCCAGCTTCTTGGTTGCCAAGCAGTGGGTCTTACACTTTGAACAGTAGTACATCTCACTTTCCCCTAGTTCTTCCTCACTGGTGAAAGCACGGAGACAGCTGTCCAGGTTGACAGGCTCAGCTTGTGCTCGTCGACTCTGTTCCACACTGTCATGTTCGTCTACAACTCTTTCCTGTGATGTTTGGTAACGGAGGTGAAGGGCCGTGGGATCCCAATCCACAGAAATATAGGCATTTCCAATGAAAGCTCTGTCTTCCCCACAATCAATTTTACAGCCTCTACAAAATCTATACCATGGACATGAAGCACAGGAATTTCCATCTTTCTGCACAACTCGTAGAGTGAAAGGATATTGATAGCCCATACTGTCATTACAACTCTGAGCATGGTTACTAGCTTCCTGAGGTGGGAGTGGGCTGGCTCGTCGAGATACTTGAATCCAAACTGCATTGTAAAGGTCTTTTTTCCGTGTATGGACAGTACAGGGAACAATCAATGGCATTCCAAAGAGGCTGGGCCAATTCTTCTGTGATGACAGGAAATACAGTTCTGTTCTCATCATTTTTTGGTGGACAGCATTGATGTAGCCTGTAAAGGGGTTGTCAGGAAGAGATGACATATGACCATCCATTATTCCATTTGTGAAGTTCTTCTCATTTCCACATGGCACAACGGTATTTGGCATTCCATTGGGGATGAATATAGGTCGAGGTATGTCCCCATTGGTAGTTAGGGAGAATATTCCATTTGTAGATGGAAAAGAGGAGAAATCTGTATAGGACTAGAAGCTGAAATAGGAGATGCTGGGATAGGAATTTCAAATGCACACAAAAATCCACTTACTGAGAATCGTACTTTTTGGTTGTCTTGAGGGAAGTTCTTCATGTTGGAACCATGTACTTCTACAAGAAGGATCTGCTCTGATTTAAGCCCACAGAGATCACTTAGCTGTTTTTTTAACCCTGTATACTTCTCATCTGTATTCAATCTCAGCCCATATCTTATGGGGGTAGTACCATCCAACTTAATTACTGTTATTTCTAAGTGCATATAACTGTCCATTGGTAGTGGCAAAGATAAAAAATTGAAAGGGTCAAATCGTACACTTATATGCCCACACGTCTTACATTTGACCTGGGATCTTAGCTGCCCATGGAACAAATCCACAACAATTGATCTATTTCTTCTTAAATGGTTGTCCCAGGCCTCTGCAGCTACTTCCCAGTCTGGTCGGCCATCACTGTCCTTTAGTTCTACATATGGCTTCTCATGGACTCAGTTGAGATTCACGAAGACCATCCAGGAGGAAAGCCGTTCCTGGGAGTCTTGTTGCTCGAACCCATTAAATCTAGGAGCATATTTTGCTATGGTCCACCGAAGTTTTGATGGGGCAACATTCTTCTGAGTTCCACTCCAAAGTCCCTGTACTAAATCACCATAGCATTTAGCCATATGCCCTTTTATACCAATGGGATTTGTCCTGTTGAGTTCATAAAGATGTCTCCCTGAGATAAAATACCGCATCAGTGGCTGTGTGTTACTAACACACTGGATGCTTGAGTTCATGAAGCATGTGTTTCCCAGATTACTTAGACCTGTGGCTCCCTTTCCTGTGGGAACCTTGTGTCTGTCTATTTTACTACTGTTTGCTATAAAGGACATCTCCTCAGGCCAACTCATATCTTTGTTTCATACTTCAATTACCAGATGCCACTCATCTTGAATTTTTAAATATTCCAATCTATGATCTTCATCATCCAGAAGAGTAAGGTAATTCTCACTATTATATAGCCACAGGCGCATATCTTCCTCTTTGATGTGCAGCCTTTGAGATAGATACTCATGAATTTCCTTGATGGTCTGCATTCTACTAAAACAGCCTGTATAGGCTAATACTCGCTTTAAAGGTGCACTTGGAGAAGGTACATTTCCCATATTCACCCAGATGTTAGACTGCTGGGTCCGAGTTGCAGGCTGCTGTCTCAAGAAGAGAAGATACCGAGGAAATAATTCCAGCTCTGGGGTGTCTGTTTTGCTATTCTTGATCACTGGTCAGGGCAGGGCCAGGTTTGTTCCATACCTATGATAAAGTGCTCTCCATACAGGTTCTGGGACCATTTCATAATCTCTTCCATGGACTATCTGTGGAGTATGTTTTAATCGTCCTCCTTCTAGTGTCAATGATGTAGCCTTTACTGGTTCTTGAGTCAGTGGCTGGTTATCACTAGCTCCTGGCTTCTGAGGATTAAGGTACAATAGAATATTCCCATTGGCTCCTAGCAAACACTAGTTGTTATTGTCAGAAGTGTTAGGTTGTCGAGCAAAGCACATATCTGCCCCTGGTGTGGCAGAATACAAAAACCCACTGCTAGCAGTTCCTGAAGCTTCAGAAGCAGTAGAAATGTTGTCTGAGAACTTCTCTTCTGTGACATTCACATAATTGAAGTTGCCTCCATTCTTGTCTTCACTCTGCCCCATAGTATGTACCGCTGTCCCAAATGAAGATTTTCCTCCATTTAGAACAGATGATGGCTCAATTACAACAGGGTTGGCATCATATTTGATGTATTCTTTCCACCGTTGCCACCACTGCATGGAGATGATAAACCAATTGTGTTCTGGGTGCAGACCATACCTGCTTTCTCATTCTAACCATCCTCTAATAATTTGTCCTTCTTCTGGAGTAGCTGGTCTTAACCCCAGAACTATGTGACATACCTGGAAGAGCAGATTCAAAAATTCATTAGCAAAAACATTTTTCACACTCCAGATCTGATAATCTTCCAGCGTAAATGGCCCATTTTTGTGGTATCATGTGCATTCAATGTGCCTTCTACAATGTCAGAAAGGTCCATATGTAGTTCAGGGATACCATCAGTCCAGTTGTCCTTCCAAACCTCTAAAAGAGCAACTACCATGTCTCTCAGTTCAGTCCTGGAGAGAATGCCATCACGGTCAACATCAATCACCTTGAAACAAAATTTCTGTCTTTCAGCCAGAGGCCCCCTACAAGAGGCTGATAATCCACAGGATATCTCCTTAAAATCTATGTGATTATCTCAATTTTCATCAAAAGCATTAAACAGTGGTGCAGGCCTGTAATCCCAGCACTCGGGAGGCTGAGGCAGGAGGATTGTTGTGAGTTTGAGACCAGCCTGAGCTACAAAGTGAGCTTAAGGCCAGCCTGAACTGCATAGTGAGACCCTGTCTCAAAAAGAAAAAAAAAAAAGCATTAAATAATCCTTCACTTAAAGATGGACGAATAGGTGGTGAAACAAGTGGGCCAAAGGTCTGTAAATCAAATCATCCAGTAAGGGACTGAGCTTTCAACAACTAGTAATGTTTCTCCAGATCAATGATTTCTGATTCGTCCAAATGTGTGACTCTAGCCAGAGTTTGGGAGAATGTGGGAGTGTCACAATCATCAGTGAGGGTAACGTACACACCTCCAGACAGTGGCCAACGAGAGAAGGTAAAAGCATCTCTGTTTAGAAGAAGCCAATTTCTAAACTTCTCATGGTTTACCTTTTAACCCTCTAAGAAACACTTTCTGAGTGTATCTGGGACTTTACCATCCACCATGTGGAACATTCTTTCCATTTCTTCTCGTACAACATAGCTCCCAGACTCACTGGAAAAAAGACTAAAAATATATCTTGCATTTTCTTCATCTTTGCCTCTTGTAAGAAGGACAAGTCCAACTATTAAGTTATTGAAGTGCAGCCCTTTGGATGTTCCACCAAAAGAACAGTAAATCACCTCAGCAATTTTTGGAAGCGTTCCATCGCCAAGCATTTCCCTGATGAAACAGTGCTGGCCCATGTAATGTGAGAGTCCACATGTCCATCTTTAAGTCGCTTCCGCTCTACATCTGTACCTCTCTCCTCAGTGCCTCCTCGTAGCTGAGGAATCCGATCCGTGACTCCTTGGTGCCCATGCTCCCCTCATCCCTTGGCTGGGGGTCGGAGCCTGATCCTGCCCCCACCCCCTATCACCTGGTCCTCGGCGGCCCTGGCTATTGATGCTGGTGTCCCTGGACCCCCTCCTCCCCCAACACTAACAAGTGTGGCTTCTGCCAGGTATGTTACTTTGATAAATAATTCCCAGTCGTTCTTATGACAATTTATATACATAGGCAAGCATTGTTGCACATGCCTGTAATTCCAGCATTTGGGAGACTGAGGCAGGTAGATTATAAATTTGAAGTTTGAAGCTAGCCTGGGCTACAAAGTGAGTTCTTGGGCAGCCTAAACTATACTGTGAAACCCCGCCTAAAATAAAAAAGGAAAAAGAAAGGGGCCAGAGAGATGGCTCAGTAGAATACGTGCTTTCCTGGCAAGCTCAAAGACCTGAGTTCGAATCCCAGGTTCCACAAAAAGGAAAAAAAATGCAGTGTAAAAAAAGGAAAAAAACAAAAAAAAGGAATGGAAGGAAAGAGAAAAAAGCAAAAGAATCCTATACCTTCCACATTGTAGACAACAGAGAAATCTTCAATCTACAATGTTATCTTCATGTAGTTCTAATGGCCATTTCTTCTGTTTGGAATGAAGTTAACCATCTTCCATTTATTTTTCCAGTTCAATGGCAGGCCTACTTTTATTTTTGTAAATATCCACAGTCATACATAGTTGCTCTTATTTATTTATTTATTTTTTGAGACAGGCTTGAATAGGGTCTTTCTGTGTATCCAGCTCAGGCTGGCCTTGAAGTTGAGGCAATTCTTCTATGTCAGCCTCTCAAGTGCTGAGATTACAGGTGTGTTCCCTTTCTGGTTCTTTCTTTCTTTTTGCTAATACAGGGTTTTACTATTCAGTTCAGATTCATACTGATCCTCCTGTCTCATCCTCTCTAGTGCTGGGATTATAGGAATGTTCGTAGCTCTTTTCTTTCCATTCCTTTCTTCTTTCTCTTCCCTCTTCTCCTTCTTCTCCTCCTCCTTTCTTTCCCCCTCCCTTTTTCCCCCACCCCTCTCTTCTGAGACAGGATCTTCTTATGTAGTCCAGACTAGCCCTGAACTCACTATAAAGTCTAGGCTGACCTTAAACTCACAGCGGTTCTCCTACCTCAGCCTTTCAATTGCTGGGATCACAGGCCTGTGCTTCTGTGCTTAGCTGGTTGCTCTTTGCTAACAAAAATAGGCATTTGGGGCAGGGATTGAACTCAGTGCTGCAGCAGTTACATTGCATGTGGGAGACCCTGAATTCGATCCCCTGCACAGCCATTAGGTATTCAAACATATCCACTTAGACATTTTCAAACATATACAAAGATGGAAGAGTTTAAGGAACTGCAGTGTTTATTTCTCAGCCTGAACACCAGCAGCACCCACACCCACCCCTCAGCATTTTCTGTTTTTTTTTTTGTGGAATTGAGAATTGAACTCAGGCCCTTTCACTTGCCAGTGAAGCACTTACTCCACTGAGCCATCTCCCTGGCCCGCCCTCAGCATTTTCTATGGGAACATTTCCATGTCTGCACTTCCCTCTGAGATAACAGCGCTGGGTGCAATACAGTTACACCTGGGCCAGGGAGATAGCTCAGTAGAATAAGTGCTTTGCCTGGCAAATTCAAGGCCATAAATTCAATCCCCAGTACCGCAAAAACAAACAAACAAACAAAAAAGAAACAGTTACACCTAAAACACTTAGCAGAAGGAAACGGGATTTTTAAAACTTTGGTTCAGTGTTTATAAATACCTCACAGTTGACAGCTCTCCCCTTCATTCTTTCTGACCACATTGAACCAGCTCAGTCCCCTGGGCCTTGCAGCCACCTGCTCTGCGGTTTGCTCTTTGTGGGACTGTCCCTATGTGAGTGCCTTTATGACATCAGGTACTGGCTTTACATACCATGAATTCACTTGAGCTGGGCAGGAGCTCACTGATGGTTAGGACCCTTTCCCCCTGCTCTGTGGTTGCAGGTCCTGGGGCTTCAGCAAGGCCAAGTGACTTACGCGGGCTCCGCTCAGGGACATCACCCTGCTGTATTCCAGGATGGCCTTGATCAGCTGCTGCAAAGCGCAGCCTCAGCCTGGACCACAGCCCTTCTGCCTCATATAGCCTTACCTCTCTCTTTCCCACCAGGTGTGTTCCGGGGTGGTCATGACATTCTCGTGCACTCTTGGCTGTTGCTTTTGGACACAGTGACAATGCAGGTGATAGCCTGAAGTTCAGAGGAGCTGCCAGTTGACATTATCTTGGCATCTGTGGACTAGGAGGCCTCCCAACACTATGCAGAAATCTTGCCTTTTTTTTTTTTTTTTTTTTTTTTTTTTCCAGGAGTCAGTTGGAAACTGTTTCCCCAGCTTCGGTACTCAGGAACAAACTTATCATTGTGATTGTTTTAAATTCTGTCCCTTGGGGCCAGGGAGATGGTTCAGTAGAATAGCACTTGCTTGGAAAGTGCAAGGGCCTGAGTTCAATCCCTGGTTCTGTAAAATAAAAAGAAAGAAAGGAAAAAAAAAAGTCTTTCCATAAATTCTGTCCCTCTTGTTCAGAACTGCTGAAAAATAACTTCAAAACAGGATGGATTTAGGTTTTTCTATATTAAGTTGCCTGCAAGGGAAGTGACTTCAAAAATAAAGTTTGGACTCATTCTTGAATTTATTCCCAAGAAATACATCCCCTCTGTATACAATAAATGAGCATGTATTTATGGATCACATCTTCTGCAGGCTCATCCTTGGGGTTACACGTCCCCTGCCCTGTCCCACCAGTGCATCCCGGGTCCAAACCCCAGCCCAAGGAGTAGCTGCTCTGGTGCCTTCACAGTGCCCCTCTGTAGGTGATAAGTGGGGTCCTCCAAGGTTAGAGGGGTCTGCCTGGGTTTCCTCATTGTTAGGTTCAGGCAGTAGTGAGCCAGGCTCTCAAGTGTGGCCTGAATACACAAGTGCCTGTTTTTAAAATGGGAGCTTCAAAGGGCAGGAGCTGCCTGGGCAATGGGATGGGACCCTGGCTCCAAGTGAGAAGGGATGTAGCTCGGCAGAGGACCCAGGTACTAGTACCGTGTATGGGGTCATCCTGGGAGGTGGGGACTGTGTGTCAGGGTGGGAGAGCCACAGGTCTTGCTCCGGTGCACAATGAGTCAGGTGACTTGTGGGACCCAGCGGTTTTCCTGTTTCTCTACTTGGCCCACCCTGAGTGGCCACCAGCACGAATCGAGGCAGTGGGGCGCCCATGAACCAGCGCGAGGAGGAGGTAGGGGGGGTCAATCCCTAGAAGCTTACAGCACAAGCTGCAGCTGGCGATGCTCGAGTCTTTCCAGAGGACACACAGGCACGCTTGGGGGCGGGGCCTATCCCGGGGGCGGGGCCGGGCCGGGCGGAAGCTGAGCGCGCGCCCCGCTGTGAAGGAGTCGGCGCGCCGGCGGCCACCAGCTGAGGAACGGTGAGGCGAGGCGACGCGCGAAGCGGATTCTGAGGCCGGCTTGTGGCAGGGGGCGGGCCAGAGCCCCGGGGCGTAGGCCCTGAGCCTGCCCTCGCACTCAGGAGTCGGGTTGGGTCGACCTCGATCCCGCAAACTGGGCCGGGAGTGGGGCGGAAGGGCCCCCGGGACCACAGGGTCCGATCCCGGAGTCCTCCTGGGAGCAGTGTTTTCCACTTCCGGGGGCAAAGGCGGGAGCGACACCTGCAAACCTTGCCTAGTGGGCGTTTTCAGGAAGTTTCCAGGGAACAGCGGCGGGTCTGAGGATCTGATCCCAGCACGGGCGGCTGCCTGGTGCTGGTGGCGCAGCAGACTGGAGGATTACTGGGTTTGGCCAAGTAGGGAGTTCGGGGCAAGCCTGAACTGCAGAGTGAGACAAAAGACAAAAAACCACCCCAAAACCTTCAGGGAACTACGGTGGCCATTACCAGCACGGAAAGCTTGAGGGAGGAGGAGGATCGCCGCCAGTCCTGGCCGGCCTGGGTGCATAGCTGGACCTTGAGCAAAATAACACCAGAAAAAGCTGTAGTATCAGAGGCCGGCCAGCGCTCCATTCCCCGTGCTTGTTTAATTGCAGGGCTAGCGGCCGCGACGATGTGTGGGCGGACGTCCTGCCACCTGCCCAGGGACATGCTGGCCAGAGCCTGTACCTACCGCGACCGCGGGGGCCGGCAGCGGCTCCCAGAGTGGAGGCATCCGGACAAGTACCGCCCCTCATACAACCAGAGCCCTCAGACCTGCAGCCCGGTGCTGTTGTCCCGTCTGCACTTGGAGAAGGTAAAGTCCCTGCAGTCTGCTGAACCTGTGGGTGGAGGTGTACCCAGGCTGGGGGTGTATGTGAGAACGAAGCACTTTGAGCCCAGCAGAAAGTTTTATCCTTGTTTTCAGAGTTGAGATGATTGTGCTCCTTGGCCATTTTAAGTGTAGTTGCTGTACCAGCCTTAATTTGTGACCATTTATGAGCCTTAAATTTAGTTTAGTTTTTTTTTTTTTTTTTTTTTGGAACCGAGGATTGAACTCATGCCCTTGCGCTTACAGGGAAGCGCTTTTTCCGCTGAGCTATCTCCCCGGTCTCGAGCCTTGAATTTATTATTCTATTTTTTTGTTTTTGTTTTTGTACCAGGGATCAAACTTAGGACCTTGTGCTTGCCAGGCAAGCTCTTAGTCCACTGAGCTATCTTCCCAACCCGGGCTTTGAATTTAAATTGATTTAAAGCAACAGCTTTCAGACCTCACCATATCATCAGGATCATTTAAGTACGTTCAAAAAATTACCCCCAGCTGTGGCACATGCTTTTCATCCCACCACCGGGGAGGCTGAGGTAGGAGGATCACCCAGCATTGGAAGCCAGTCTGGACTATAGCAAGATCCTTTCTCAAAAAAATTTTTTTTCTTTAAAAATTAACCTTTAACCAAGCCAGCTTAATCACCCATAGGGCAGGCTTACAACCAACTAATTTAGTTGGAGTGGCCACAGGCTCCAGTCCTTCTAGCTGCTCAGGTTCACTGGGATCACTTGTGCCATGCCAGCCCAGGCTACATTAGTGAGTTTGAGGCCTTCTTGGATTGACATAGCAAGACCCAGACCATAGCAAGACACAGCTTTAGAAAACCAAAACTGGGGTGGGATGAGCTAATTTAAAACACTTCTGGTATTTCTTAAGCACTGAAAAATTTATGTTCTTTTTGCTTGTGTTTCCTTTAGTCTTTTTATTTTGTGTTTTATTAAATTTAGAAATACATGTATTTGGTCTCATTATTTGAAAAGCTTGGAAAATTTTTTTCTCCTTAGATGCTGTGGGGATTCACCCCAGGGCCTTCACCCTGAGGTACATCCTCAGCTCTTTATTTTGAGACAGGCTCTTTTTGAATTGCTAATTGTCCAGGCAAACAATCCTGCCCCATCCTCCCAGAATGTGGGGACTACAGATGTGTACCACCACACCTGGCTTGGTTAATCTTTTTTTTTTGGCGGAACCAACGATTGAACTCAGGCCCTTGTGCTTATTCCACTGAGCCATCTCCCCGGCCCCTGGCATGGTTAATCTGAAATTGTATTTATTGTGTTTATAGTGTTGGATTGTCAATTAATTTATATTTAATTTATTTTGAAGGGGGGAAGGTTTATTTAGATTTCAGTTTGTAGAGGTTTCAGCCTATAATCAGCTGGCTCCAAGGCAGGGTGGTAGAGGGCTAACATTTCATAGTGGTGTTCAGAAACAAAAGCAACAGGCAAGCGAGCGAAAATGTCATGATTAGGTGGGATGATAGTGCACACCAGTAATCTCAGCTACTGGGAAGGAAGGCTGAGGCAGGAGAATCCCTGAGGGCCAGCTGGCCACTTGGCAAGACTCAGTTCCCCCAAATAAAAAGGGTTTAGGATGTAATTCAGTGTGAAAGCCCTGGGTTCATCCCCAGTACTGCAAAGGTAAGTGAGGTCTTAAAAAGTTTTTTTTTAAGATTGCTGTTATTTCTTAATTTGATATTTCATTTTTCTTAAATATGTAAATTTTAAGACAAAAGTGGGAGCGTTTTATTACCTCTTCCAAATTCTTAACCAGCATTTGTTTGTGCGTTGCAGTATTTGCATTTGAAGCCACTGATTTGCAGATAACTTCCTCTTTTATCCACTCCAGTGCTCCCAGCTGTTCCCCTTCAGAGGATATTGAGAAGTATTTTCGTTATTCTGGCTTTTCATACACTATATTCATTGCCCTTACAATTGGGTTTGGTTTGTAATTTACCCAGTGAACATTTGAATCAGAGGTGATAGCAGAATTTGTGAGGACCAGGTTCCACAGCCTAGGCACACAGTGTTAAGATTTGAGGGCAGGCTACTTCTTTGATGTAGAGAGCTGTGCTGCACACTTTAGAATATTTAGTTGCACCCTGGCCTCTACTCCCTAAATACTAGCAGCGCCCCCAAGTCATCACCAAAAATGTCGCTTGGCATTCCTCAAGTCTCTGATAGGTCAGTGTTGTCCTGTTCCTGGATGATTTGAGAAGAGGGCCCCCAAAAATGGAGACAGAAACCTCACCTTGTCTCTCTGAGTAAGTTCTTAGGGGTTTGACTTTGTTTGTTTTGAGGTGGGGTCTCACTGTGTAGTCCAGGCTGGCTTTGAGCTCCTGGCAGTCCTCCTGCTTCAGCCTTATCTAGTATGGGGATCGCTGGCATTAGCCAATGCACTGGGCTCAGCCTCTTATGTAATTTTATCTTTCTTTTGGGCATGGGCTGGTGCCCTTCTACTTGACAGGCACTTTTGACTTTGTAAGGGAGAGGCTTTAGTAACTCTGTTTTTTCTGATACATAGGTGATGTTCATAGGTCTTCAATTCCATATTCAGGTATTTACCCACCTTTTTTTTTGTACTGTGGATGGAACTTAGAACCTTGACCTTGCCAGGCAGGTGCTTATGCTGCTGAGCTATCTCCCTGGCACTAACCTACTTTAAACTGTATTTGTAGGTCCAGATCTATGTTAATGATGCTTTTGTAATCATAGGTGGACACAAAACAAGGAGAAAAAAATTTTTTTTAAAATGATTTTATTGAGAATCAAATAGCAATGAGATAGTTTCAAAACTGATTAGTATGACAGTTTCAATAATTAATACATTGCATTTTTTTTTTTTTTTTCTTATTTTTGTCTTTTTGAGACAGGGGTCTCACTATGTAGTTCAGGCTGGCCTTAAGCTCACTTTGTAGCTCAGGCTGGTCTTGAATTCACAACAATCCTCCTGCCTCAGCCTCCTGAGCGCTGGGATTACAGGCATGCACCGCCATGCCTGGCTATACATTGCATATTGTTGTCTTAGGGTTATTCATAGTACAAGATGCAGACATGATATCCTGTCCACAAACACTATTAGAACAAATCTTTCTATTCATTGAATTAAGAAAAAAGTAGCTGTGAAAGGAGAAATTTGAGTAGCTTGATTATACTCAGATTTCCAGTTGAATATAGCCAGCTGTGTTTTTAGAAGGGTTTTATTTATTTATTTATTTTTTTTGCTATCCCGGGCTGCCTTAAGGGTGGGTCTGGTGCAGCTTGTGGAGCTGGGGATGGCACGAGGTCCCCAGTACCTGCCTGAGTTTGCCCAAGCAGGCACTTTAAACAACTGAGCTAATCCACAAGCAAGTGCCCTATGAGCTGTTTTTACTCTTAGCATTGTGAACAAATGGGATTCTTTTTATGGTCAGTCTAGTGCCATTTTTATTGCATTTCTGTGCTTTTTGAGGATCTGGGGATCCTCAAGCAACCACAGCAACCTGAGCCTGGCTGCTCTGTTTAAGCAGTCACTTAAACAACTGTGCTGATGGGCAAGCCCCCTCTGTGATTTTAAAAAAATATATATTTAAAAAAAAAGATAAAAAAATAAAAATAAAAAAATATATATTTGATTGTTACAGGGTCTCACTACACAGCTCAGACTCATAGTGATCTTCCTTTTTTCAGCCTCCTCAGTGCTGGGATTACAGGCATAAGCCACTATGCCCCAGCTCTGTTGCAGATCAGGCGACGCTGGGGGTGGGGCTAGCAAGGTGTACGGTGCCAGAGATCAAACCCTGGTCTCTGCCCTTGCCTAAGTAGGCATTTTATTGTGCTTTTGGTTGGTGATTTCAGTGTTTGAAAAGATCTCTAAGCCTACATAGTGGTACATGGTGTTAATCCCAGCACTCTGGGAGGCTAAAGCACCAGGATCACAACTTTTAGCCCATCCTGGGTGTTGTAACCCCCAAATCAAAAACCAGACTCAACTTAAAAGCACCTTATTTAGCTGAGCTTAGTGGCAGCACCCACTCTAGTCTCTAAGTAGCTCTAAGTAGGTGCGCTCCGAGATGGGGAGGGGCAAGGGTTTTTAAAGCTGAAAACCACAAAGTAAGTGGTCTTGCAGCCTGGGCATGAGAGAAGTTCAGCAGGGGGTCAGAAATTAATCAAGGCAATCGAAAGAACAAAGGGTTACATTTTTGTAACAGGTAGCTACAATTTTAGAACAAGCAATTACATTTGTATTAATCACAGATTTTTTTTTTTTTTGCAGAATCAGGGATTGAACTTGGGCCCTTACGCTTGCCAGGGAAGCGCTTATTCCACTGAGCCATCTCCCGGGCCTCTTAATCACAGATTTGACATATTGTGTGGTTTGGCGATTTAATAATGAATAGTTATCATGGAAACTTACTGAGTTTATATATACATAACAACACAGCGCTGACTTACTGAGTTATATGACAACACAATGGTGACTGGATGCAAAATGGAGTTACATTTAATGATTAACAGTTATGGTGGAAACTTACTGAGTCATATGACAACACAGTGGTGTCTGGATACAAAAATGGAGTTACATAGGTTATAACAGAAATGTACAGAGTTGTATAACAAAATAGCTATTCTAGTTAGAAAATGGAGATGGTTATACAGGTTATAACACTGGGGAGCTTAACATCTTAGCAAAACTGTTTCAAAGTAAAAAACAAAAATGGACTGGGAATGTAGTAAACATAAAGGCCCTGTGTTAAGTTCCCAGTACCAGAGGGGAAAAGGGAATGCCAGGCATAGTACTAAAGTTCTGGCTAATGTTCCCTGTTAGGTTTTTTGGCAGAGGTAGGAAAGATAAAAGAACCCTTTATTAACTCCAAAGACAGAGAGAATCAAAGGCCTGAAGGGCCAAATCCTCTGACATGAAACAAAAAAAGCTGAGACTTTTATGGACTTTCTAGGGGTGGAGTGAGAGGGTCAGTTTCAGTTACATGTAAGGAGCTGATTGGGATCTCTTTTGTGTACATGTGAAAGGTGAGAGGAAATTGTATCCCAGATGGGGTAGGGAAGAAGGAGGAAGAGGTCATTAGGAAGATGTGTTATTGTGTCAGCCATGTTAGGTGACATCATAATAATTCAGCAGTTCATACTAGGGCCAGAACCCATCATTCCCAACCTTGACAGACCTAAGACATATCTTGAGAGGAGAAATTGTGCCAGGTGAGCTTCATGAGGTATGCTAACGTAAATGAATCAGTGATGTACCTTAGAAAAGGTGTCCTTAAGCCAAACACACAAAATTCAAGGTATATATCGATCAATTAAGGCGTTTTGTCTCTCAGAAACCTAACTTTGCCTTTCCCTAATAGAATTCTCTGTAATGAATGTGATCATTGCATATATCTAAAATGTACCAATAATTTTTTTTTATGTATTTAGTACACAGTCTACAGGGTCTCACTACATGGATTGAACTTGTAGTGATCCTTCTGTTTTCAGCCTCCCAAGCACTGGGATTACGGGGGCGTTACCATGCCCAGTCTCTATCACTGTCTCAGCGTGCCCCCCGGGTGGGGCTTCACTGCAGGCCATTGATTGAACTCCTG
Organism: Ctenomys sociabilis; assembly: GCA_004027165.1. Taxonomy (NCBI): domain Eukaryota; kingdom Metazoa; phylum Chordata; class Mammalia; order Rodentia; family Ctenomyidae; genus Ctenomys; species Ctenomys sociabilis. Next base: position 13,769 of record PVKA01012587.1, on the reverse strand, counting down.
GCTGCCACACTTTATCTAAACAGGCACTTCAGTCTGCTGAGCTATCTGGTCAGCCCTCGTACCAATTAAATTTGATTGGAAAAGAAAAGAACACTAGGAACAGCGGCAGTTACTACTACAGGCCACTTCACAGACACTACTCTTAATACCAAGAAGCACCTCTGTGTGTATATAAGTGTCAAGGGGATTAACTGATTTATGCAAGACTGGAGAGCCAGGTGTGGTGCCACATGCCTATAATCCCAGCTGTTGGGAGGCTTAGGTGGGTGGAATACTTTGAGTTCAAGGCCAGTGTGGAGTACGTAATGAGGTGCTGCCTCAAACTGAATCAGTGAATACATGAACAGAAGCAGCAACTTTTGGCATTACCTGTAAAGCCCATTACCTGGGCTTTACAGCTCAGACTCATAGTGATCTCCCTGATTTCTGCATCCCAAGTGCTGGGATTACAGGTGTGTGCCACCATGCCCTGGATTCCATTGTCGGCTCAGCATGCCCACGGGCAGGGCTGGTGTGGCATATGGAGCCAGGGATTGAACCCTGACCCTTTGCTTACCTAAGCAAGCGCTTAGTCTGCTGAGTTGTACCTCTGGCCCTAGCATTACCTTTATTGTTGGTTTGACTTTTTTTTTTTTTTTTTTTTTTTGGCGGAACTGGGGATTGAACTCAGGCCCTTGTGCTCCACTGAATCATCTCCCTGACCCCTTGGTTTGACTTCTTTTTTTGGTGTTGATTTTTTTTTTTTTTTTGGCAGAACTGGGGTTTGAACTCAGGCCCTCGTGCTTGCCAGGAAAGCACTTATTCCACTGAGCCATCTCCCCGGCTCCATGAGCCATCTTTCTGGCCCCCTCACTGTTCTTGGCAGCCATAGAATTTTGCATCCTCATCTCTCAACCTCCTGATTCTGACTACAAGTGGGCCCCACCATCCTTACTTATGTTTTCGTTCAGACAGACTTGGCAGAGGGAACCATTTTGTCTAATAGGGAAAAGTGTGAACCCTCTCAAAATGCTAGTTCCAAAATGATACCTGAAGGTCAGTTTGTGAGTAGACCTTGCTAAAAATAACATCCTCTGGCCTGCTGTGTTGAACTGTTCTGTACAAAACTACTTAGTGCTCTTGTTTTTCAATGCTGGGGGTGGAACCCAGGGCTCTACACATCTTGGTAAGTGCTTTACTGCTGAGCAACATCCTTAGATCCCCGTTTTAAAAAATTTGAGTCTAGGGTCTTGCTAAGTTACCCACTATGGCCTCAAACTTGCTATCTTCTTGCCTCATCTTCCCACTAGCCAGGGGAAGTCACCCACATGCATGTTAAATGTTGGGGCCATATGAAGTCTGTCCCAGAGACACAGATGAAAAGTGTACAGGAACTTTATCTTTTTGTGTCCCTTCCCTAACCCAGTTCAAGTCACCCATATCATGCAAACCATTACAGTGTTTTTAAGCAGGCTTCTTTCGCAAAGTTGTGTGCTGTTTGTCTTTTCATACTAATAGTAATGTAACACATATGCCAGTTATATTTTTGAGACATTATATCTCACTGATCTTTGGGCTGAGAGACAGCTCAGCACCTGTCTGTATCTTACTGATCTGAACCTTTTTTAATGGTAGGATGCAGACTCATCAGAGCGGATTATTGCTCCCATGCGATGGGGGTTGGTCCCCTCTTGGTTCAAAGAAGATGATCCTTCCAAGCTGAGGTTCAACACCACCAACTGTCGCAGTGATACTATCTTGGAGAAACAGTCATTCAGGGTAGGTCACTAGTCTAGGGAAGAGGTACATGCTCTGTTTTCTAACACCTGTTTAGTACCTCATATACCCAAGAAGTATAATAAGATTCCAAAGAGTACTTCAACTTGTTAATGTTGACTGAATGTGGTGGTGCATGCCTGTAATCCCAACACTTGGCACTTTGAGGCAGGAGGATCGGCATGAGTGTGATGCCAGCCTGGGCTACATAGTGAGACTGTGTCTCCAAAAGGAAAAAGAAAAAAGAAGAAGAAAAAGCTATATTGTTATTGTTGAGAGGTAAACATAGTAAGGTTTTGTTTCATCTTGGTTTGGTTGTATGCAGTATGGGGAATTGAATTCAAGGCTTCCACTGAACTTCATACCCATCCTTTTATATTTTTTGAGAAAGGACCTTGGCAAATTGTGGCGGCAGGGCTCAAAGTTGCATACCTCCTGTGACAACCCCCCTCCCCACTACAGTGCCAGTGCTGGGATTACAGGGTTTATTACAGCATGCTTCACCACCAGTGCTAATGTAGTCATTTAACATAAAAAGCTCCTCTATATTGTATGGACATACTTGTTATCAGATAATAGCTGGAGATGGATGTCCCTCTGGCATCTCAGCTGGGAGAGTGTCTTTTAATCTTCTTGTTGCTGAGACAAAGTACCCAACACCCCAAGTCAAAGGGGTGGATGTTTATTTAGCTCAGAGTTTGTAGACTTTTCAGTTTATAATTGGTTGGCTTTAAGGCAGGGTGGCTTGGCAGAGGGGCATTACAGAGAACAAACAATTCATGGCAGACAGGAGATAGTAATGCAGGCAAGGGGTCTTAACAATGTGTTCCTGCCAGTTTTTATCCAGTTTGCGAACACAAAGCTCATGCCCCAGCATGGCAGGATAGGTGTTGTGAGCCCTCTTTGTGTAGTGTTCTGGGGGACTGAGTGAGCTATGGGTACTGGGAAACATGTGGGTAACTGTGTGCCATCATTAGATAGCAACTACCATGTGTATGTACATTTTAGAAAAGTGTTTCTTGCTTTTATGTACTTTATAACTTTTCAACATCTGTGTTATTGAATGGTTACTTTATATGTAAGAAGGCCAGGCTCAGCAGCTTAGACCTATAGTAGCAGCTACTTGGGAGGCTGAGGCAAGAGATTTACCAAGTCTGAGCCCAGCCTGAGCAACTTTGCAAGACTGTGTCTCAGAATGAAAAGGACTGGGGGTAGCTCTGTGGTAGAGTGCCTACTTAGCATGTGCAAGGCCTGAGCTCCACTATTACAAAACAAACCAAAAGGTGAGATACAGAAAAATCTGTAAATAATTTCTCCTGGCTCTGCCTTCACTGAGATTTATCTCAGTGCCATCCCTGAAACACATCTGTGTTACTAAGTGTGTGTCTCGCTCACTTTTCTCTCAGGTGCCTCTGGGAAAGGGGAGACGCTGTGTTGTCCTAGCTGATGGATTCTATGAGTGGCAGCGATGTCATGGAACAAGCCAAAGGCAGCCATACTTCATCTATTTCCCTCAGACTGAGTTGAAGCAGGTACCTGCAGCTGTGTGCAGTGTGTGTGGGAAGGACAGGGCCACATCAGAATCATGCACCATGACACAGTGTCTCCTTTGCAGATGGACTGCATGTGTGACAGTGCTGTGCCAGGTGTCCTGGCGTGCAGCAGGCCCCAGTACCATTGTGCTGCTCGTGCTGTGCTGAGGTCACCTGGGGTGCATTTCCCAAGACCATCCAGCAGTGACGCTCGACAGTGACCCAAAGGAGGACGTTCTGTCCTTCCCTCCTAGTTTTTTTTGTTTTTGTTTAAGCAACAGCTTTTTGTTTAAATAAGTTTAAACCATTTATTACAGTAAAATACACATTTCCATGAATCCTCAAAATACTTCCTCTGGTTTCTGTTACTTTCTGAAGCAGTTTTTAGAATCATCTTTTGTAACTTGAATCACATTGTGCGTTGACCTGAAGTGATTGAGGCCATTTAGCTTTCATTTTAAGTTTGGGGAAGAGCCAGAAATGTCATGGTGTCAGGTCCAGTGAAAAAGGTGGAGGAGGACACACTGTCATGTTTCTATAAATATGCTTTTTCATTGGATGGCACTTGATAGCAGCATTCACTATATTTTGGAACATGCCAAAAGCAAACCTGAACTTACTCTGTGTGCCACAATAGCCTCAAACTTGTGATTCTCCTGCCTCAGCCTCACTAGGTTTTTTGTTATGGCAGTGTGCCACTCTGTCTTTCCTGGTTATTGAACTCTCTGGGCCTTTGCACATATAATATCTTCACCACTCTTTTTTTGAGAGTCTTGCAAATTGCCCAAAATGGGCCCAAACTTGGATCTTCTTGCCTTAGTTTCCCAGAGTGCTGGAATTATAGGCATTTGCCAGCATAGCCACTTGTTGCAGGTGCCTGCCTAGCAACTGCAAGATCCTGAGTTTGATCCCTGCCACCAGAAAGAAAAACAGAAAAGCTGGGGACCAAACTGCTGTCTGGAACTTGGTATACCACCGAGCTCCGTCTCCATCCCTGGGCTTCTAATTATACAAGTGTTAGATGGTTTAATAATGCTCCATTGTTCTTAGCTGTTGTCTTCTATGTTCTTTTTCTGTGGTTCACTTTGGATCATTTTCATTGACTTGTGTTCAATGTGTTTTGTTTTGTTCTTTTTCAGTAGTAGGTATCGAATCTAGGACATCTGCAGTGAACTAAATCTCCTTTTTATTATCTGAGACAGGATCTTACTAAGTTACTACTTTTCCCAGTGTGACCCTGAGGTGGGGTGCTCTGAGCTGGCAGATGAGTCTGGGTATGGAGGCGCATACCTGTAATCTCAGCACTGGGGAGGCTGAAAGCAGGAGGATCACTGTGAATCTGAGGTGCCTAATAAGAGCCTGTATCAAATACATGAATGAAAAAAAAATGTGTTTGATACAGGTTCTCACCACACAATGCCGAGTCATAGTGATCCTCCTCTGTTTTTAACCCCAGAGCTGGGGTTATGGGTGAGTGCCAGCAGACCTGCTCTTGGTGGCCCACTGAGTGAGTCCAGGGGTGGGGCCGGCACAGCATGTGGTACCAGGGATTGAATCCTGGTCCCTGTGCTTGCCTAAGTAGGTGCTAAGTCCACTGAGCTATCTTGTTGGTCCTCAAACGTCCAATTCTTTTGCCTCAGCCTCCAGAGTGATAGGATTACAGATGTACACTGTTCTGCCCAGCTTTGATAGTTTTTGGTTGTTGTGTGGCGTAATAGAAACTGAAATAAATATCCAGTCTGGGAAGTGTTCTATTCGGCTTTCACCACATGAGTCCAGTCAGTCTCACTGGTTGGCACTGTCCTGGGCTTTGGCTAAAGGCAGGCTTTTCCCAAGCTTCTGGTTTCTCCAGTGGCATGCAGTGATGTGGCAGGGGTGACTGTGGAAGACTGCTACTGTGGTCCTGCTATGTCTGTGTCCCCTCCGGGGCCTGGGCCTTGGAGAGGGCTCTGCTCTCACTCTGCCCGTGTGTTGCTTGTGCTTGCTGAGCACCGGAGGTGGCAGTGAGTTTTACTGTCACGGTGTGGTCTAGGCAGAGCTGAGTCAGAGACCATCAGTCCCTGGTAGTCTCAGTCTCCCCACCCATTTTTCCTGAGGTTGAGAAGCAGTCCCTCACCAACTCTCAGGTCCTCCCTGTTCCCACAGCCCTGGGATCACCATCCTGCCCTGCAACGTGTTCCTGGGTATGTCCTTGTGCAGAGGAGCCTCTCCCATGGGTGCCCCACCTCACCACCTCAGCCTTCCTCTTGGGGAATGGGGGAGCCCAAAGTGTCCTGCTCTCCCATTGTCATGTCTGTTCCCCATCTTTCCTTATATTTTGAGCTCCCTGGTTACCCAGTAACCTGGCTCTCTGATAAGGTTGAGAGAAACCAGGGGTATTTAACTGACTGTTAGGGTGAGAGGGACTCTTCACAGCTTTCTGTATTGCAGGCCTTAAACATAGTGCTGCATGCTAAGATGAACCAGTGTGACAGCAAGGAAGGTCAGGAGGGACATGCAGACAGAGCAGGTTGCCCCAGCAAGCAAAGCATCAGGTTGCATTGGTCCTTGGGTTACAACAGCCAGCTGGGTGCAGATGACCAGTGTGGTGGGGCTCAGTGGCATACACTCCACTGGTGTGCATGTGGGCACCGAAGAGGAACAAATGCCCAATCAGATGGTGTGCGTGGTAGCTGCAGCAGCTTACATATCACATGGGGGTAGTTTTATGCCACCAAGCCTCCTTCCTCTGCTGGCAAGGGGTTGATGGGGATGGATGGTGATAGCAGAGTTGCCACTGAGAGGGTTACCATGCTGTCCAGTGTGGGACAGTGCCCAGCCTGCGTGTAGAGCTCCCCTGCCTGTTTTGCTTTCAGCAAGGCAGCGGTGGGGCTTTAGACAGTGCGGAGAACTGGGAGAGAGTCTGGGAGCACTGGAGGCCACTGACCATGGCAGGGATCTTTGACTGTTGGGAGCCACCCGAGGGAGGAGAGCTGCTGTATTCCTACACCATCATCACCGTAGATTCCTGCAAAAGCTTACATGACATCCACCACAGGTAAGCTTTTTTGTGTCTAATATTGGGGATCCAAATTCCTGAAGTGCTGAGTCATAACCCCAGCCAGTTTTTCCTCATTTTATTTATTTTTTTTCCTCATTTTTATTATGAGAAGAGTTCTTCCTTTTTTTTTTTTTTGGTTGTTATAAGGTCTCACTACACCTTAGACTCATAGTGATCCTCCTGTTTTCAGCCTCACCAGGGCTGGGATTACAAGCATAAGCCACTATGCTGGAACTCTGTGGCCAGCTCCACCTGCCTGAAGGGTGGGGCTAGTGCTGCATGTGGTGCTGGGGATTGAACCTGAGCCTCAGTCCCTGGACTTGGCTAAGCTTGCCTAAGCAGGCACTTTAGTCCACTGATCTATCTCACAGGCTCCTTTGAGGCACGTTCTGACTAAGTTGCTGAGGCTGACCTCAAATTCATGATCGTCCTGCCTCAGTCTCCCAGGTAGCACTGGAAGTGCATCACCATGCATGGCCAAAGTCCCACTTATTGTCCATGGATTGGTCCAGAAGGATACAGATGAGACTTACGTGTCTTGTGCTTTTGGATAGGTAAAGAACCAGCTGGGGGTGGGTCATACATGCCTGTAATCCCAGCACTTGAGAGGTTGAGGCAGGAGAATCATTTCAAGTTCAAGGCCAGTCTGGGCTACATAGTGAAACCCCATCTCAAACAATAAAACATAAAAATTGAATATTGGATCCAGTGAGTTGCCTCCTCCATTTTAATCTCTATATCATGACTAGAAACATTTTATTTATTTTGTGTGTGTGGTGCTGGTATCAGACCACTTGTGTTTTGTTTTTATTATATATATAGTGCAGGGTCCACAGGGTTTCACTATGTAGATTGGACTCATAATGGTTCCCCTGTTTTCTGGCTCCCAAGCACTGGCATTACAGGTGTGTGCCACTGTGCCCAGTCTCAGTCAACATCTCAGCATGCCTGACCGCTGTACTCTGTCTAAGCAGGAGGCTCTTTAGCTCAGCTAATCTGGCCAGCCCACTTATGTGGCTTTTTCCTATGTCTTGGTGATACCACAGCCTGGCTGTATGGCCCGGCATGCGCTGGGCAGGGTCTTTGCTTTGCTGCCATGTCATAGCCCCAAGCCGGGAAATCCCTGAGGGCGGTTTCCGTCTGTGCTGTGGCTTCTCATGACAGCACAAAACACCAAACCACAGCTCCTTGCATGCAGGAAGCCAATTAAGAGTTTTTAATGTCTTTTATATAAATATAGTTTTCTTCTTGGAGGAAAAAATTTAGAACTGTTTTCTTTTTTAAAAAATCTGTCTGCAGCGTTGGCCCCTTCTGGCCTCATCAGCGCTGCACAGCACTTCTTGATGCCTCCAGCTGTGGATATTCCTTTTATTTTTGCAGCGTTGTGGCTGCTGTGGCTTTCTTTATATCCATTGCTCTGGAGATAATCACACGTTCTTTTTCTTTCAAGATGCTTTATTATTTGAAGCTTCTCAGTGTTTACAATGTTTTCATTACTCTCTGTGTGCTGCCCTGCATGTTCTGAGCCAGGAAGCCGAGCCCCTGTGGAGAGGTGAAACAGGTACTTAGGGTGTACACACAGGCAGGTTCCCAGGCACTCAGGGTTGGAGCTCAGCCTGAGGACATTCCTTGCAAGCACAGGTAACCTGGCACCCAGGGTGTGTGCATCTCCTGCACCCCTCCCAGCTTCTTCAGCTGGGGCAGTTTCCTGTGCTTAGTGTGAAATGGAGCAGAGACAAATGCAGAATTTACATTTTGCTGCACTTGCCCCGACACTTGAGTTCCCCTGGAACTACTTTGCAGTTGCGAAAAAGCACTAGCAGAATGGACTGAATCTGTGTGACTGCTTTAGAATTGCTGCCAGAGCTGAGCACAAATCTTTGTGTGGTTTTGCTGCCCTGCTACAAAGAGTATTAATACTGTACCTAACAGGATTATCTGCCTTGGCCTGAGCTATAGCTCTGAAAATGCACTGTTGTGTGATAGAATTGTTAGTTTCTGTGGTACTGCAATCAGGGCCTTCACACTGAGGTGCATCTCCATACACCTCTTCTTTTGTTTTTAATGTTGAAACAGGACCTTACTAAGTTTCCGAGTCTGGGTTTGAGTTTGTGATCTTATTGCCTCAGCCTTGTAGAATGCTATATTATTTCATATGTTGTTAAGGAAAGTAAAGCAAGCTGGGCATGGTGGCAGATTGCTGTGAGTTCAAGGACGGCCTAAACTACATAGCAAGACCCTATCCCACCACTGAAAAAGAAATGTAAAGCACTGTTAGTCGGGTGTGGTAGCACACACCTGTAATCCCAGCACTCAGGAAGCCAGCCGTAGTTAGTGGGTTCAAGACCAGCAGCCTGAACTATATAGCAGATCTTGTCTCAAAACAAAACATCCCTGCTAGTTGCTGCCAAATAGTCTGTAATACAATGCAGTGATGCCATTTATCATTAAATACATCTAGGTTAAAAAGATTTTAAGTGTTTCTTTTGAGCTTGGGTTTTGCCCTGTTCCCAGGATGCCATTAAACTCCTGAGCTCAGGCAATCTTCCTGCCGCAGTCTCCCAAGTAGCTGGCACTACAGGCCCATGGTACTGTGTCCCACTAGCTGTCTCTCACTGTAGGCTTTCACATGTTGTGAAGTCAGAGGCTGTTGCTAATATACAGTTTACAGGGATCTATTGACCCTGCACTGTAGGCTGGGGACCATAGAAACCTATCAGTTTATTAGCACGGGCATTGGCATACTAGTCCCAGGGATTGCCTTTGTGGAAGCTGCTGTCAGCTAATTCAGGTATCTATGTCCCTCCCCTCATTGTCTCTGCTCTTAACATCCTAATGCACAGGATGCCTGCCATACTGGATGGAGATGAGGCTGTATCCAGGTGGCTGGACTTCGGGGACGTCCCTACTCAGGAGGCCCTGAAGCTTATCCGCCCCACAGAGAATATCACCTTTCACCCTGTCTCCCTTGCCGTCAACAACTCAAGGAACAACAGCCCTGAGTGTCTGACTCCTGTACATTTGGTGGTCAAAAAGGTAGGGGCCTATGGGGTGGCTTTGTCTGAGCCTGTTGCCTTCCTAGTCACAGCTTTAAGCCCTGAAAGCACTCTGTCCCTGAGCATCTTCAGAAGAGCTCACCCACCTGTAATCTCCACACTCTGGAGGCTGAGGCAAGTGGATCACTGTGAGTTCCACTGTAGCCTGGACTACATAGCTAGGCTCAGAAAGTCCTCCCACCCCCAGCCCCCCACACAAAGAACTTGCTTTGGGTCTGGGTTCAGGGATGCAACCTGTCATCCCAGCTACCTGAGAGGCTGAATCAGGAGTATCCCTCGTGTAAGCTCCACCTTGGCAATTCAGTGACCTAGAACCCTATCTGAAAATTTGAAAAATGGCTGAGTTCAGTTCCCAGCCAAGAAGATGATAAAACATGAGAAAGGAAAGCGGAAGCATCCTCAGTGAGTCTTGTAAGTCAAGTTCTTTTCAGAGTGACTAAGGAAGACACAGAAGCCCTCAGCTGACCTGAGCCTGCTGACCTCTGCTGGTTCTTCTGTACCTGCTTCAGCCACAAGGTGGAGAGGTTTCAGCCATCTCAAACCACCTGTATGGGGGCTGGGGAGTTGGTTCAGTGGAATAAGTGCTTCCCTGGCAAGGGCAAGGGCCTGAATTCAATCCCTGGTTCCTCAAAAACAAAACAAAACAAAAAACCTGTATGATCTCAGGATTCCTAGAACTCAGGCAGTGGGGAGCAAGTTCCCCACTTTAACTAATTGGCCATATTGAGCGTGGTGACTTTTCAGCACTGGGGGAGGCTGAGGCAGGAGGACTGCCACAAGTGCTAGGCCAATATTGAGGGTGAGGAAGCTAGGGCTGTGTGGAGGGACCTGGAGAGCCCATGCTCAGCAGTGTCAGGACAGCAACCATGGGGACAGCTGCCTGTCCCATTTCTCTGTCAAATTTTTATCCTTATCCATGGTCACTGCCATCCTTTTTCTTTTGTCTCAGATCTCTGCAAACTGTCAACTTGACATTTTTTCCCCTCTAAAAAGGAAAAATGAGCATATCTTCATTTTGTGTCAGATTCTACCCCATTTACACATTATCCTCACTCTGTGAGGTCATATTGTGGGGGTACACAGTCCTAATTCAGAGCCTTTTTGCTCAGGGCAAGGCTGTGGGGACTAGGAGAAGCACAGATGATGTGTCCTGCGATCCTCAGGTCTGTGCCTGTGTCACCCGCCTCATTTCTCAGCACTCTGTATCATTTCTGTCCTCTGCTGTGCTCTGAGCCCTATAACATCTCCTCTGCTTCTGTCTTCTGGCTGAGGTGGGCCCTCCAAGGAGCTGGAACTGTATTTTGTGAGCTTTTTTTTCTTGTAGGAACCCAAGGCAAGTGGCAGTAGCCAAAAGATGATGCAGTGGCTGGCAACAAAGTCACCCAAAAAGGAAGACCAAGAGACATCCCTAAAGGACAAGTCTAATACACCTCAGTGGTCCAGCCAGTTCCTGCAGAAGAGCCCGCTGCCCGCCAAGAGAGGTGGAGCCGGCCTCCTGGTGCAATGGCTGAAGCAGGAGAAGGAGGAAGCGCCTGCAGTCAAGCGGCTTCATAATCAGTAGGCGGAGTCCCTGGACTACTGTGGTGCATATATGGGAGGAGGTGACAGTGGCTAGTGACAGTTGCAGGCTCTCTGGGAATCCAGAGTGACCCAGGGTTTTGTATAATAGCCGGACACTTCCAGGCCTCCATTTAGGGGAGGGTCTTTAACTGCATGTTGTAAAAATTGACACTCTGGGGCTGGGGAGATGGCTTAGTGGAATAAGTGCTTCCCTGGCAAGTGCAAGGGCCTGAGTTCAATCCCCAGTTCCGCCAAAAAAAAAAAAAAAAAAAAAAAAAGGCATTCTGGGAATCTAGGATGTTTAGTTACTCTGTGATGTCCTCAAGTTTGAAAGAGGATGAGGCAGGCGAGGTAAATGTAGGCTGAAGAAAACTTTTTTGCTAACTTTAAAAAAATTAAAATAGCTATATTTCAAGCCTTAAGATAATAAAGGAATCAAAATGAATGTCAAGCTTTGTTGTTTGCAATTAGTTACCTGCTGGGCATCTGTAGGGCCACGTGAAAGACAGGTTTCACAATCGCTTATAAATTCCTAAATATCTTAAATGAAAACATAGATCAAGTATCAGGTTATTGGCCTAAGACTTTGTTCTCTACAGTGATGCTCTAGACTATGTCACTTGTGCTCTTTTCATGAATGCACTGTCAAGAAGACTTGAGGACCAAGAGGCAGTGCTGAGCTCCACTCAGGCTGCTACATGTCTGCTGATTTCCTGGTAGAGGCTGACCAGAACTTAACTGTGAGCAACAGCAGGTGGCCAGAAAACCTCCTCCATGGAGAAAGTGGAACCTGTTGCTTTAACCCCTTCTTTGTCTTTACCAAGGGAACCTTGTGCAAGTACTTACGTGACCATATAAAGTCCTATTTTCTTTGGCCTATCGAGCATGGGTAGCCCTAGTATTATTCTCTCCCAGTTGTAGGTGAATCAGAAGCCAAACTTAGGGAACATTAGTGTTTGGGTGCTGTATTAATGGTCCCAGTCTTGTCCTCCAGGTGATGTGAGACGGACACTGACCTCCAGTTGGATGGCACATGGTGTGAGGTAGGATCTGTGCCCAGTGCGCCTCAGTGCTTGGGATGGGTGCTTTCTGAATTGCAGCGTAGAGAAGGTTCTTGACTCAGGACCTCATCTCAGCAGATCCTGGACACAAGTAGACGGGCATTCCTAGAGTGTGCCTGTCTAATGATAAATCATTCCTTTTAAGTTAACCTGCCTGACAGCATGATGTAATCCATGGGGCCTGTGCATCCACTCACATACTGAGCTACTATCAGCTTTGTACTTCCCACTTACAGAGCATAATTAAACAATGCAGACCTGTCTGTGGGCTGCTGATCTGAACATCTGTGTTCCCCAGTCTGCTGGTATAGTGCAAGTCGCTTTGTACCTCCTCAGTGCAGAAACTTCCATTTGGTTTGATGCTGGTTTTCCTGTAACAGGGACACTGTTATTATTGTGCCCTTGGAGTCTTCTCAGCCTGCCAGTGGATGTTTGGGGCCTCAGGCATTCTTATTCAAGATGGTTGGTGGGCACCCCCTGTTTTATGGGCGGGAACATAAGCTACAAGCAGATCCCAATGGGGAGATACTCCTGTCCCTCCTCCCTCTCTGGGGACCTCCAAACCCAAACCCAGTGCGCTTGACACTAAACCAGGTGTGGCACCGCTGGTGCCTCTGGGGTGCATAGTGTCCTAGTTGTCCTCCTGAGCTGCTCCCCTGTGGGTGGCACCGTTCACACTGTGAGCCAAAGGAAAACTTAATTTAGAAATTGATTCAGCTAAGATAGCTGACAGATATCCTATCCTGTGAAGACATCTTAAAAGCTCCAGTGAGCCAAAGATATTCATGAAGCATCCAGAGGCAGCATGCTCAAAGCCCACAGACCCGAGCATCCGGGCCTATGACATGTAGAAACTGGCCAGAATTGGCTTATGTTCCCACACCTGCTATGGTCTCAGCATGGTCTTGTTTACTTATCTGCAGGGCAACTGGTAGGACCATTGGGGGCTCTGGGTTCCAGTGCATGCCCCACCCATCAGGCCCCGCCCTGTTGGGCCACTGCTCCCTCCTCACCATGGAAACTGGGCTTTTCTCCCATTGGGGTGCTGCAGGCTCTTTCTGCTCACCTAGGTTTGCCTGAAGCCCTGCCCAGGTGTTTAGGTGTTTGGACTTCCCAGGACGATCCTAAAAACATTCTGCCAGGTGTGATGCTTCATGCCTGTAATCCCTGCACTTGGGGAGACGGAGGCGGAGGCGGGAAGATCACTGAGTTGAGGCCACTCTAGGCCGCTTAGCAAGACCCTGCGTCAACCCACCTCTCATGGGCCCAAATCTCTGTGCTCTGGGAGGCTGAGGGAGGTTTGTAAGTTTGAACCCAGAGGGGACAAATGATGGAGACCCTGTCTGAAGAAAAAAGGCTGAGATGTGAACCTGCTGTGAGATCCAGGGCCCGTCCCGGATTTACGCTTCTTGGAAGTGCTTGTGTTTGCTTTTGCTTTGTCCTATTTTGGAGACTGGGTCACTCTGTGTAATTCAGGCTGGCCTTGGACTATGTAGTCCAGGGTGGGTTGAAGCTTGCAATCTTGCCTTAGCCTGCCAAGGAAGTGTGATTACAGGCATGTGCCACTGTGCAGGGTGAATGAATAACATGTGTTTCTTGCGTGCACCGTGCTGTTGGGCCTGGCTTCTTCACCCATCTGCTGGCTTGTTGTTTTTTTTTTTTTTTTTTTGCAGAACCGGGGATTGAACTCAGGCCCTTGTGCTTGCCAGGGAAGCACTTATTCCACAGAGCCATGAACCCGGCCCCTTGGCTTGTTGTTTTTGTC